>JARZZO010000007.1:4489764-4583821 GCA_030544215.1 Zantedeschia hybrid cultivar
ACTCTTTCCCATTTCTCCCCTCCTCTAAACCCCACTTTTATCCCCCCCTCCTTGTCCCGCATCACCTCGCTTTAGCAAGAAATTTAATATGATTACCGCTCAGCTGTCACATTTTTAAAAGAAAAATGGGATTTGCAAGAAAGATTAACAAGTATAATGCAAAAATAGCAGGGTTATAAAATGCAAGAAGGTATGAAAATGAACCAAAAGGATTGTGCTATCGGATGGCTTGCAAAAAAAATTTTAAAAAATAATCTTGAAAAATGTCAAATTTAGCTATCGCCGGTGCTCCTATTTGTTATATTGAGAATGAATTTCTACTCAAAACTCAAGTATAAATAAGCAATACACAAAAACAATAAGGGAAAAAAGTAGCAAAGGTGTTAGATGCATCAAGATTAAGAGGAGTAAGTAATATCTTTTAGCAATGGTCACCACTCACATTTCTCAAACATACAAAACAAGGCAGTCAAAATATAAAATTCAACCTTTCCTATAATAAACTTGAGATTCTACACTATATTATACATCTCACTGGCTTGATTTATTTTCAAATTATAGCTGAGGTTAGATGGAAGAATGAACGCCAAGTAATATGAATTATACTCACTTCAAAAACTAGAGGGGATAATCTCAAAATTTAATCAAAATTAATCAATAATAAGTGCATTCATCTCATAACCACAAAATGGCCAAGCCAACATGTTCTCCAGGTCATAACAAAGTCCATAAGCTATCTTAGCACAAGGAATATGATAATCTTCTTTTTGAAAAGAACACCAAACATGAGAAAATCTTAAATCATAGAATAAAGGCATCTTAAGGATATGAAAACAACCTTCAAGTTTTGAAAGGACAAATGGGCAAAGACATGCATTCATTGTGAAAAAGTTAAAACAACAAAATGAATGTCACTGTCCAACAATTCAAGATAAGTTGCACATGAAATGATAAGAACTTCATTTTGAAGACTCGATAAAAACACAGTCATGATTTAGAAGTACGATCATTAACTCTTTCTTAGAATCACATGGAGATCCTAGTGATAGCAGATGTTATGATAAATCCATAAAGTCTGAAGGATCAAAGTACAAAATTCCAAGAAAATATAGTCAAAATTCTCTGAAAATGAGAAACCCCTAGAAATTACTGAAAATATCCCCTTAAAATAAAAAAGGAAAATATGGCTCTTATTTGCAACAGCACAAAGCCCTCTAGAGCATGGATTGCGGAATCGGCCGATTCCGATCCGAAACGGCCGATTCGGATCGGAATCGGCGGGTTCCGATCCGATTCGGGGGGGATTTCACTGTTCCCCCCCACCGATTTGAAAAAAAAAAAAGAACGGCCGAAATCGGCCCGAACCGGACCAGATCGGGGCCGGACCGGCCAGATCGGCCGGTTCGGGCCGGTCCCGATCCCCCCCTTAAGGTTTAAGGGTTTAGGGGTTTAGGGTTTAGGGTTTAGAGTTTAAGGTTTAGGTTTTAGGGTTTTAGGGTTAAGGGTTTAGGGTTTAGGGTTTAGGGTTTTAGGGTTTTAGGGTTTAGGGTTTAAGGGTTTAAGGGTTAAGGGTTAAGGGTTAAGGGTTAAGGGTTTAGGCTTTAGGGTTTAGGGTTTAGGGTTTTAGGGTTAGGGTTTTAAGGTTTAAGGTTTAGGGTTTAGGGTTTAGGGTTTTAGGGTTTTAGGGTTTAGGGTTTAGGGTTTTAAGGTTTAGGGTTTTTTATGGATGTACATGAATTGCATTCATTCTTATTTTACATCAATTGAATAATATGTATGTAATTTTTTCTGATTTTTTTTTATTTTTTTCTGATTTTTTCTGATTTTTTTTAATTTTTTATTATTTTTTAATCTGGCCGAGTCGGACTGGCCAGACTTCATCTGGATCAGCCGACTCGGCCGATCCGATCCGAGTCGGATCGGGATCGGCGGGTCCCGATTCGGAGACCCGATCCGATCCGGAATTCCTTGCCCTAGAGGGCTGCCGCAAGTGGTGACCCTTCGGTTCCATCACATGCTTGCAGCAGTGGCCTTCACTAGGCCACCCTTCACGTGCTTGTAGCAGCTCTGCAGTGGACCATGCACAAGCTCCTTTGACCCAATTCAGCTTCATCATATCAGTGCCGAGTTGCTGCCACATCAGCACTATGTGAACCAAACCCATAGCCCAGAATGATGACCAATAGGAGGATGCCACCTGAGTGCCACATCAGCACTCGGCCATCTAATACTAGTTTTTGAGCATGGGTTGACCTTTGAGGGACATCTATAAGGAAACTTGTTTCTTCTTGTTTCTCCTATTTAGGTTCCTCACAAATAAAATTAAAATTAGTTCTCCAGTCCATACAGTTCGTTTGAACACTAGAAATAGTAGTTTTTGCTACTCAAGTGCAAAAAATACAGAATCGAGCACATTTAAATGAAAAGGAGGAAAGTAAAGGATGTAGATACAGCTAGATACTAATGTGGATGTGCAGTCAAATGAGCATCTCAATTCCTTTCTCTGACATATCACGGGAAATTTTCTTGTATATGACCATGTGTCATCCTAACAGAAGTGATAACAATGCATAAAGTTTTATGTGACTAAATCATTCACTCATGTGTCAGGATAGAATTATATAGAAATAAGCAAGCAAAACACTTTGAATAATGAATGATCACTCGAAAAAAAGAAAATTAGAATCCTAAAAAGAAAAATACCAGGACTTGATAGCAAAGGACACTCTAGAAAAAATAAAAATAAAAATTGGTCGATTCACTAATTGACTGAGAACTTATGCAATATGAGGCTTGTCTTATGGTAAGAAAGTAGAGGCAAGCAGTTAAACTATACACTATTACATGAAATTTCTAGGCCAGCATACTTGAAAATATGTTGGGGAGCGAAAGAGCATTAAAGTGAATGCAAATTCCAATTATAAAACTTACACCCTTGTAGGTGTCAATAATATGCAGAAACAATAAGCATCAGTTTTCTTACCAGAGATTTCAGGTTGAAAGAAACATCTGGTCATTGAAAACTACCCAAGAACTTTAAAGCATATTATTAGAGAGTATAGGAGAGAGACCTAACATGCAACATACTTGAAGATCACAAATAAGTCGAAGACAATTTCGATAAAGCAGAATATAAAGTTGATTTTATGGAATTATACAAACCCATAATTAACAGTTTCTGAAATCATGACATCAAAAAGGTGCATGGATTTAGGGATATCGTACACTAGACCAAATGAAAACGTAGGGGGAAAAAGAAGGCAAAAACAGATTATGTTTATGTCTACAATGATGCCTTAAAATAGTAGTAGATCTTAATGGGTGAACTTCCACCTGCTCCATGATCCACTCTTTTGCCCAAGGAAATTCCTTCTCTATGGCTATGTTGAAAAAAAAAGGTAATTTCTACTCAAAAGCAATAGATACAAGCATTAAAAAGAAATAAAAGATCGTAGATGCATCAACATTATTAAATATAGGGTTTTTTTTGCATATATTAACCTCCGTAAAAATAACATGAATTCCAATTAAATATGCCAAAAAGATCCCATAAATCTTGATAACATCAAGGGTACATACGCAAAATTCTAGTGAATTTAAGGGGTATACATGTAAAATAGTAGGAAAATTAGGGGTATGTATATATGCAAAATCCTTGTCTGATTTAACAGCATTTTGACAGAGGGGTATAACCGCAACATTTTTGAGATTTCAGGAGTATTGATGACAATATGTGGGAGTTGGAGATATACATGCGAATATGTTGTTTTTCAGGGGTATGGCCCTTAGTCCTAAGACTCCAAAGATATCTTGCATGTGGACCATTATACATGCAAAAAATTCTTAGATATAAATGGCAGGGGACATGTCTAATTGTATGGCAAAGTGTAAGGTTTCATGACAGGAAGAACAACGGCGCAGTAGAATACAAATTAATTAAATCTTTCCTTCAATCCACGTGCATCAATTTTCAGATGTTTAGATCGCAATAAAATAATAAACAAAACATGAAGATCGGATCTTCACCATCACGGGGAAGAAAATCCCTCGTTGAATCGACGATGAACGAGTGGTCGATCTCGAGATCGCAAGTCGTTTAAGTGTCCGACCTCTAGGCATATCCACACGAGTCTCCGCAACAATCTGGACCTCCTTCGCGCTCAGCAAACTCTGCCCAAATCTCAACTCCACCATGAATAGAAAGGAGAGAGAGGACGGCTTCAGAGAGAGAGGAGGGAAGATGACGGCTGGTCGCAGTGGAAAATCTTAAAGCCTAACTAGAACTCCTCTATAGCAACTATTTATAGACTCCCGACATTTTTTACACAAATTCAGAAGTTTATAAAAAACTTAATTCCTCTCTAGATCCGCAAAAACTCTTTTGTGTATGACCTTCTAGACCCAACTATCTATTTAGTTTTCAGTCAATTAAGTCAAAAACAACTTATTTGACTTAATTAATTATTATTTATTATCTTATAATGAATTTCAACCTGATCATCACAGAATCAATAATTACCATTGCATGATGAATTCTTTGAACTTTCTGATCATGAACGACATCAAGTTATACCTCATGATCCCAAAAGACATCAGGGATATGCAACCCACTAATCGTAGTCTTTTGTCCATAGTTATCACGAAACAATAGATCCTCATCTATGCAATGTCTCAATCAGACCAGGGTATAGTTTAACTATCAAACCTTGATATGTCTTAACCTAATAGAACCTTGTACTCAATATTAAATTATATAGAAAACTCTTTTTCTATTTAATTATCGAATCCTAACTAGAGATTTCTGAGTACTATTCCATAAGACATTCTCTCTCCAATTACATACCGAAAGTGAATGATTCTATATTGTCAACTCAATTGGCTTCGCGAGAATCTTACTGAGCCATAATAACTGACTATACAGAATCACAAACTTGAAATTCTTAAGTCAATAATCAAATATTCAGTGTCACTCAAGTAAGGCTTCATTGGTGACTCAAGTCTAGAATCCAACTATGCTACTATGATTGTAAAATATACCGATTGATAGCCAGTATAATGACCATTCAAGAATTCTAAGTCAGATCAGTTTAGTGAACTCATTCTACTAATGAGCACATGCATATGTACCTTAGTGTCAGATTAGTTCAATGAACTCATTCCACTAATGAGTACCTACACATGTACCTGAATGTCACCCCACTAGTGATTATGAGATAAGTGACCATTATCACGAGTAAGTATCACGTACACTAGTCTATCCAGATCTTCAATATACCATCTTAAAAATCCTATGATCAGGAATAATTCGAACACATGCATTTAGATGACTGATCTCATTATCATAATCTCATTATGATTCAGTAGTCATCGCATATGTTGTAGGACTCTATTACATCAAATGATAAACGCACATAAAATAATAAGACGTAATAAAGAATTGCCATTTATTATTAATAAGAATGAGATAATTACATAAAATGATACCATCACATCTTATAGATTTACTTGCAGGACATACATTTCTATCAATCCCCCACTTGCACTAAAGCCAATCACCAACATTCCCGATGCCCATCAGCTCAAGGTGTCGCTCAAAATTATTTTGAGACAATGGATTAGTTAGTAGATCTGCAATGTTATCACTAAATGATACTTTATCAACTACTACATCTCCTATAGCTATGATCTCTCTGATCAAATGGTAAGGCCGCATAATATACT
This sequence comes from Zantedeschia hybrid cultivar, assembly GCA_030544215.1. NCBI lineage: Eukaryota > Viridiplantae > Streptophyta > Magnoliopsida > Alismatales > Araceae > Zantedeschia > Zantedeschia hybrid cultivar. Next base: position 4,495,486 of record JARZZO010000007.1, read on the forward strand.
TTGATTTCTTATGAGACCTCGGCTCATTTACTTACACAATTGTCCCGTTGTTGTCACAAAACATAGGGACAAGATCAGAGATGCTTGGGACAACTCTCAACTGGTTGATGAACTTATTATTCATCCAAACCACTTCTTTAGAGACCTCGGCAACAGCAATACACTCAGCCTCAGTTATCGAATCAACAATAATTTCTTGTTTGGAACTTTTCCAACTTATTGCCCCGCTTGCCATTCAGGGTAAAGACGAATCCTAAAGTTGATTTATTATCATCTTTATCACACTAGAAACTCGAGTCAGTGTAACTAAGGACACACTTAACGGCCATCCAGTGTGGCTCACCTAGATCTACTTGATATCTGCTTGTAACGCTTAGAACATAATAGACTCTATGGCAGAGGCATAGTGAACCTCTTCAAGAGTTTTAACGGACATCTGACCTCTTTTGGAGTTCTTTATGCCAAATCTTTTGAGTATGGTGTCTATGTATATGGACTGGGACAAGCCTAACATCTTCTTTGATCTATCTGTATAGATCTTAATCCCCCAACACATAAGATGCTTTATCCAAGTCCTTTATGGAGAAATTTTTAGACAACCAACCTTTACCTGACAAACATACCTACATAATTCTCAATAAGTAGTATGTGATCTACATCCCATCCCAGAAAAGTGACTGCACTACCGCTCACTTTCTTATACATGCATAGTTCATCTTCGTTCTTAACGAAGTCATAAGATTTAATTGCCTCATCAAATCTTATATTCTAACTACGGGAAGCATGTTTCAGTCCATATATAGTCTTCAGAGGCCTACATACTTTATCTGGATGTTCTTTGGATGTGAACTCTTCAGATTGTATCATATACACCTCTTCTTCAAGATTTTCATGAAGCAAGGCTGTTTTCACATCCATCTGCCAGATCTCATAATCATGATATGCAACAATGGCAAGCAAAATCATAAGGGATTTAACCGTAGCTACTGGTGAGAAGGTCCCGTCATAGTTAATACCTTGTCTTTGAAGATATCCTTTCACCACTAGTCTTGCGTTGTAGGTTTCAACCTTTCCATCTGTTCCAATTTTTTCTTTATAGACCCACTTGCAACCAATGGATACAATACCCTCAGGTGGATCTACCAAGTTCCAAACTTGGTTGGAGTACATAGAATCCATCTCAGATTTTATGGCCTATTGCCATCTCCCAGAGTCAATATTATTTATTACCTCCTCGTAGGTCTTGGGATCATCATCCTTATTATACTGTACCTTATTCTTTCCATCAGAGATATGTCTAACATATCTATCTGGTTAAATAGGTATATGGCCAGACCTACGAACAGTCTGTATGTCAGTTTGAACAGGTTCCCGAGGCAACATATTGCTTGTTTGTGGTTTTAGAATTTCTTCTACTTCTACCTTACTCTTACTGTTTTCTTCAAGGATATACTCTTCCTGTAAGAATACAACACATTTAGCGACAAACACTCTTTGATCGCTAGGTTCGTAAAAATAATATCCATAAGCTTCCTTAAGATATACTACAAACTTACACTTTTCAATCTTAAACTCTAATTTGTCTCAATATTCACTGTATCGTACCAGATCAGGCCGACTCATACGAGTCCACTCGTATCTGGGCCGACCCGATCCTCTGGCACGCTCGGATCGGACGATCTGGCTTGGACCATCTCTAGATCGCACCGACTCGAGCCATATCGGGTACGACTCGTACTGAATCGCACAATACGGGCTTGAGCAGTTGCGAGCCGGTCACAGTTCGCCGCGAGTCGGTGCGATCCGGCCTAATACGTATGGATCCGATCCGATACGCCCTCTAAAACTTAATTTTCAAATTAATTGAAAAATTATATTTGATCCTTCTATGAGATTCGGTGTGCCACTTTCTTTTACAAATTGATATGAGATTCGGGGTCACATTTAAGAGGAAAACATCAAGTAAAGTTTATAAAAGTGCATATTTATGTCAATAAATTAAAGATTTAGTTCCTTAAAAAAATCTTGAACCGGCCTGAACTGGTCCGAGTCGAGCCGATCTAGAGCGGATCCGATTCGTATCGGGCCATACCCGATCCGATCTAGACCTACGATACGGTGAACCTTGATTTGTTTGGACTGTATCTTTTGACATCTACACGGCATCCCCAAACCTTAACATGTTTAAAGTCTGATTTCTTTCATTTCCATATCTCATATGGAGTGGAAGATACTGATTTAGATGGAACCTTACTCAATAGGTGGGTAGCTGTGTCTAGGACATAGCCCCATAATGACATGGGTAATTTAGCAAAACGCATCATAGATCGTACCATGTCAATAAGGTACAATTTCTCCTCTCAGCTACACTATTTAGCTGAGGTGTGTAAAGAGGTGTCCACTGGGATAATATCCCATTATCCTTCAAATATTGTGTGAATTCTGTATTTAAGTATTCTCCTCCTCGATATGATCGAAGAGTTTTAATACTCTTTTCAGTCTGTTTCTCTACGTCATTCTTAAACTCTTTGAATTTCGTAAACGCTTCATATTTGTACTTCATTCATTAAGTACACATATCCATACCTAGAGAAATCATCAGTAAAAGTTATGAAGTACAAGTAACCTCCTCTGACATAGGTCCATATACTTCAAAATGTATGAGTTCTAACAACTTTGTGGGTCTCTCTCCATGTCTAATAAATAGAGAGTTTGTCATCTTTTCCATAAGGCAAGACTCGTAGGTTGTATTTGATTCATAATTAAATGGATCAATGTATCTATCCTTATGTAACTTGTTAAGCCTTTCATCACTAATATAACCAAGCCTATAGTGCCAGAGGTAAGCATGATTCACATTAGTCCTCTTTCTTTTAAAAAGATTGTCTACACACATCACAGGAGTATCTATATCTAACATAAATAAGCATTTACTAAGCTCTCATTGGCAAGCAATTCATCATTTAAGAATAAAGAACAACTTTTATTTTCAAAACTCACAATAAATCCACATTTATCTAAGCATGAAAATGAAATAATGTTCTTAATGATAGAAGGAACATAATAACATTTTTCAAGTCCTAAGATAACTCCTGAGGATAACTTGAGGTTCACACTTCCGACAGCGAGTGTTTTGCTCTATTTACCAATCATAAGTCAACCTCTCCTTTATTCAGTCGTCTACTAGTTGTCAGTATCTGCAAATCATTGCAGATATGAGATGCACAATTAGTATCTAATACTATATGACAAGTTGGATCAATCATGAGCATACATGAAGCTTCTCCAAGCTTCTGCTTTGCTTTCTCTGCCAAATACAACTTGCAATTCCTATTCCAATGTCCTTCCTTGTGACAGTGGAAGCATTGGCCCTTGTCCTTCCTAGCCTCTTCCTTCTTGGTAGTCTTTGCCTATTGTGGTTTCTTCTTTACCTTACCTTTCTTAAAGGCATGCTGAGTCTTTCTCTTCTTATTGGTCTTACCAACAAGCATTACTGGAAGTTTCCCATTATTCATAGTGCTCGCAGCAGTCTTTAACATGTTCAAACTGTCAAAGAACATTCTATCTTATTCATGTTAAAGTTCATAATGAACTGGAAGAATGAATTTGGAAAAGATTTCAAAATTAAGTCAACAGTATGTTCCAGTTTTATAGGAAAATTCAATTTTGTCAATCTTTCATTCCACTCAATCATCTTGAGAATATGTGTTTGCACATATGCTACCTCAAACATTCGTGCCCCGAACAGATTTTTCGATATCTCATATCACTATGTTCTACTCTAAGCTCCAAAAATCTCCTTAAGATGAGTTAGAATGCCTTTAGCATCTATCTTCTGATATTGCCTCTGTAACTCATTAGTCATAGAGGCCAACATATAACATAGGACAAGGTGGCATCTTCTTTGTGCTTCTCATAAAGAAGGATTTCTCCTTCCTCAGCATCATCAGCAGGTAATGAAGATAAATACTTTTCAACAGCATAGGTTATCTTCTTAACAGTGAAAACAATTCTCAAATTTCTAAGCCAATCACTATAGTTAGAACCAATAAGCATGTTGGCATCAAGTATGTCTTTCAACATATTGTTCAACATGTTAGTCTACAAAAGGAAAAATGTTTAATTAGATAACATGTATATATTCCTTAAACAAATTAAGATATGGTCTTTAATCTTAATTTTAAAGCTCCCACTAATTTTCGACGAATTTGCATAATCCTCTATATGCAAATACGGGATACACCGATGGTATCCTAATAGGGACCAGAATCCCGTTAACTTTATGGTAAGGGTCTTGTGGCAGCACAACAAACCATCCCATACTTAATGAGTAGGCAACTTTTGCCAATTGTTACTCTTTGCAACTTTAAGTCATATTCAGCTTCCAGAACACTTGTAACCTTGTGGCAACGCAACAAATTACATAATATGGTTAGGTTAAACTCATTTGTTACATTATGAGAATGAGTTTCTGACACAAATCTTGTAACATCATAACAAAGTTATGCCAGTCACTCATCTCAAAGTTCGGCACAAGCCTTAGTGTAAGTCACTGACCCTTGCTAAGGGTAGCACAACAACCTCACTTAATCTCAGGCTAGCTCACCTAGACTATAACAACGGAAGGCTATATAGGTCATTCATAATGCCTCACATTCATCAACCTAATATTTGACCAAGGAGGGATTTTATAATTTTAGTCTCATCAATAATAGTGCCACATAGATAAAGACTTTGGAGTATCATATATATACTCATATAAGAGATCTAACTAGTAGCACATCTAACACATATCAAATATATGTTAAAAAACACATGGATGATCACGGACTTAAATATGTATGGTAACATCGGAGCCAGTCGGTGAACCACAACATAGTACAAAGAGTGAACGCAGTTGGCCTTCGCATCTCATACTCTTCGTGATGTGAATCTTTGTTCAATGATACCGCCTGATGTCGTCCTCGCTTAAAGTCCAATCCATCTCTTAAAATTACATGTAATTAACAAAATGAGCTCATAGGCTTACAAATATACATGAATTAATAAGAAACCTTGATCTTAATCAAGAGGAGTATATTTCTGGTGATAAACAGAAATTACAATCCGAATTTTATAAAGAGAGGAAGACACGTAGGCTCCATTGAATAAATCACACTATTAACTATTTAATGCATTCATCCACACATCATCACATGATTAAAATAGTCTATGATCATCTATTCGCATACACAAACACAACACATGAAAAGAGTGTTAACTATGACAAAGTTAACATTGAAATTATTATTATTTCAAAATTATTAATTATAATCATAATATAATTAAAAATAATTACTTTTAACTAAATAATTTTTGTTAAAATATAAATAAAGTCTAAACAATTTAGACCATAATGTGTTTCTCGTCATCGTACGTTGAATTCCGAACTAATAAAATTAAGTTGTCAATTAGAATCAAATTCCAATCACAAATATTAAAGAGTTTAAGTTAACGATTAACTAATACCTAAGTTAACAAGATTTGAAACTAATTTAAAATTTTAGCTAACCTACAAAAATAGGGCTTAAAATTCCTTCAAAGTCATTAAATTAATTTAAATCAATTCTAAATAATCTAAAACATTTTTAAAATTTTAAATCCCATTTTTTTGGGGCTAAATGGGTTTAAAACTGGGTAAGAGAGGGCTAAAAAGGGGCTTAACCGGCCTGCGGATCTGATTCGGATCTGGATCCGCCGGCCGGGCCCAAAGGACCTACGAAGGGACCTGACCCCCTTCTTCTCTGCCGCCGCCGCCGGCCTTGTTTTAGATCTCCATAATCACAACGCCATTCTCCATCATTCAGAACACCAAACAATCCCAAACGGTTTTTCCCTCTAGCATTTTTTGATGGTCTACAATTTCGGAACACTAACAGGACGATCTGGATAAGAAAAAAGGATCGTAAAATCAAAATACAACGCCGACAAAAATGTGCACACAGATGACAAAATCGCATTTTGGGGGGAGTTCAAAGCAACCCTTAAACATCATTTTAATGCACAACTCATAGCCCACGACTTCAACAATATGTCCAACTATTCACAAACGCTTTGTGGGAATGGCGGCATTGCATACACGTCCACAACGAAGTGGCTCTAAAAATCCCACATACGAAGATGAAAAATAACACAAAATACATCAAAACGATATAAACAGAGCCGAGAACTTGGCTGATACCACTAGAAGGTTTCATGGCAAGATGAATGACGGCGCAGTGGAAAAAAATTTAATTAAATCTTTCCTCGATCTACGTGCATCAATTCTCGGATGTTTAGATCACAATAAAATAATAAATAAAACATACTCAACCACCCTTACTCTATGGCAACAAATTGGAGTCGTACCCTCAACTTGCGAAAAGTCAAACCGCCAAAGGTTGAGGCCTATCCACAATGCCATTCAACCATTCCTACTCTGTGGATACACAAGGAGTCGTACTCACAACCTGCGGGAATTTAACCCGCCGAAGGTTGAGGCCTATGCCCTATGCCATTCAACCGCCACCATTTTTTGAGCTTGGCCATTTGATCTCTTCCTTTTTCTTAACATTGATCTCCTTTTTTTTTTTGCTTTTTCTTTCTTCAATATTTAACTTTGACCTCCTCTGGGTATGGAATGCAAAATCGGCCGATCACAATCTGAATCGGCCGATTCGGATCGGGAATGACCATAGACGATTCGATTCTAAGGTAACTAGCCGGAATCGGCCGAGATTGGCCAGATCGGCCGATCCCGTCCAATCCCGGGCATTTCCCCCCCTTTTTTGTGGTTGATCCCGGCCGATTCCAGTCGATTCTCGGCCGATCAGATTTGGCCAATCTAAATCGGATTGGGATCGCCAGGGTCCGATTCGGACCCCCAACACAATCCAAAATTCCATGCCTATAGGGGCGAATGAGTAGCATAGTGGTAAGGCCCTGGCCTTCGGCGGATTAAATTTCCACAGGTCGTAGGTTCGAGTCTTATGTTTCTCCAGAGTGATTTACCCAACACGTTGTCCCCCTACGTACTGAGCGGTTTACCCGATACAACTCAAGGGTCTAGCTGAGAAGTTGCCTTGAATACTAGCCGACTAGTTCCAATATAACTCAGGTGTCTAGCCGGGGAGCTGCCCTAAACACACTCTCTCTCCCCCTGTAACGGCCCAACCTTTACAGATCTCCAATAGGTGCACAAGAGGAAAAACAAAATAACAAAGAAACAATAGGTAGATCATGTCCATCACACAACAGAAATACAAGTAACATATCCCAAATAATTAAAACAACTAGCCATACCTAAAATTTTTTTAAATACAAACTGGAGCTATCTTTCCCTTACTCCGTCATCCACTGTGGGTCTCTAAAAAATATGTTAAATAACTTTTATAAGAACCCGTAAGTTGAGTTCTCAATAGGGATCATTTACATCCCCACTGATATCATACTTTCGCACACACACACATACACTTACCCAAACACGCTTACTCTCTTCTAACTTATGCACAATATACAATTTCTTATCTTGTTAGCAGTTACAAATAACATATAGAAGAAATGAAGCGACCAATGTCATAAAATTCCAATGCTAAATTTTATAAGTTCATCTACAACAATTTATACATTTCATTCTTCTATTTTTAATCTTTGGACTATACCCAATAATATACTCATAAATGTATGAATCCTAAATGGAATGATGCATTAAACTAATATGGAATACATGCATCGTAAAAGAACGTGAATCTGGAATGAAGACACTCAATAGAACAAAAACTCTTACATATTTTTATACGTTCCTTCCTTAACTAGTACTTTATACTAGCATAAAAAATATAAAAATACTTACTGTCAATCATTATCATAAGGTCTCAGAATTGAGTCGTTCATTCATTAATCATTATCCGATCAGTCGTAAAGTTCATTTATCATTCATAAGTCGTAAAATCGTAGAACGACTCATCTTTTCAACTAAAAGTGCCAAGGATAACCATGAACTAATAAGTCAAATAGTGAGTAGGTCGTTCCTCCGACGCACCTACCAGTCGACAGCCTACCCAGCCCAGTAAGTCTCCAGAAACCTACTGAGGAGACTGGAAAGGGCTATGCCGGATCTGCAATGTACCAACACTCCCTCACTGCAGCGTCCACGTCCCAACCAATGAGTGCACTCAAGTAGGAACTCCGTCCTCTGCCCAGCTGAGGTCCCAAACCTGGACTCTGAAACTGTCACTACAGTAGGAATGCCCCGTGCCTCAGTGTCACACATCATTAGGGAGCTTTCCGTATGTCACCTTATCCCCCGGAGGCGTGCTTCCTCCTGCTAGCCATGATGTTACTTATTTTCTTTATAGATAGAAAGACAAATCATCGTAGAGAACGTCGGTCATACATTTTATAAGAACTCATTTTTATTATAAAAGGCTTTCATGCCTCAATTTTATATTCATTATCATTATCGTGTTTTATATTTATCGTCATAGAGGCTTCCGACCTTCGTTTCTTTTCATAATCTTTATTTCTCTTATTGGAGTCATCATAGTAAAAGGGAATCAGGAGGAAAGCCCCCTTATCTTCCGCATATCTTGCTCATCCGACATGGCATGAATCATCGAACCTGCAGTCAGGAATAGTAATGCTTTGAAAAACGTGTGATTCATTAAGTGAAAGACACTAACCGAATAGTTAGAGATGCCACAAGCAAAGATCATATAGCCTAATTGACTGCAAGTTGAATCAACATAGTAGCTACATGAATCGAAGCGGATATCGAGGTGGGGCCCTCCATTGCATTGGGTGACCAAGTATGCGATCCTATCTGTGATTTTGTGCAGATTTCCTAGCAGCACCAATAAGAAGTAAAATACAAATAAGAGTTATGGCATTCAATCTCATATTGCAAGAAATCCAAGAATTTCTAGGGGCACTAGCACAAGCAAAAATGGTTGAAGAGTCTACTATTTGAGAGAGAGTAAAATGACCCAAAATCTTAGGACCTAATATGCTTTAAGTCATGTGAACCAGAAATGAATTAACAAATATGAAGCAAGAACTACTCCTCCCATCTCAAGAATAATTGAAGAGTTTTATCTCCAATCACCAACATTAGGATAAAAAAAGTAGGAATGGATAAATAACACATAAATCGAGGGCTATATGGATCCTCAGACATATATGAAAAGGAATAAAGATGAACCAAGCTACTTATGGATGTAACCACAATTAACATCACTACGGTCGGGCTATCGAACATGGGGCCAGAAGTGAATTACAAGTCAGACCAATCTGCGAATCGAGCGAGCTCCCCTTGCAATGATGTGGTGGTTAACGTCTCATTCATCTTTAGTGCTCTCCGAACCATGCGGGAAGGTTTTCCTTCACACGGCTGACCAACTTGATCTTTCGCGGGAACCATATGTCCAAACAAGCATGTAAAAACAGGTTCAGTCTCGCTTTCCTTTCTCACTTAAGTGTACAGCAGATGCCATGCTTAGGCCCTTCTTCCATTCCCTAAAAAAAGAGTCCACCGCCTACCTGACACGGTATGAGTATGGGTATGGCATGCAGGCCAGCCTCTTTTTTTTAGGTGATTAACTACCGAAGCGAAGAAAAGGCTAGATCAAGAAAAGGGGGTACTACGAGCCCTCTGCCCCACACATCTAGCCAGCTCGTGTGGTTCTCGGGTTCCACCGACATCACCCTTAGATAGAGTAATTCAGTTGACACAGAGGTGCGCTTAAAGTGGGGGCTGTGCTGTCCCTATTGTGATGGGCCCTTCCCCATAAGCCCCATCGTCGGGGCATAAGCACCCTCTTGTTACCCATATGCAAGGCACCGTCTTAGCTTTCCCTGACTAGGATCGCTCCCACACCTGTAGCGTTCGTGATCAGCCTCCTCAATTGTATATCAATCGTAAGGCAAGGCGGCATAGCACCCAATTGACGAGAGTGGTGACGTCAAGTAAGTCTCCCCTCGATTCCCGACATGATAAAGTGCCCCGGGGTGGGTAGGAGCGAGTCGAGTTTGTATTGCCACGGAGCAACTGCAGCACCCGGATCTTAACTATCTACTTGGCAGTTCATCCGGTGACCTCACGGTCGCCAAAGAAGCCCCAAGAAGCATCAAACATTTCACATGAGATCCATGGAGCAATTCTTAGATACCAAGCACTAGCTCCCAGTGCAACTTCATAAAAAGCAATCAAAGATAAGATCGAACAAAATAAAACACGGTCATTATAGCGGTTCCTTCTGATCCTAGAAAACATCCGAAAAAACCTGCTATAGAACTACCGAGCAAAGGCAAAAAGACTATCAGTAGATACATAGATCGATTGTATTCATCAAACCAAAAAAAAATCAGACAATGACAGAGCGGCCTGTAATATGTAATATAGAATGCACAGACTAAACGAAAATCATGACAGAAAATGTGAGTAATATGGAACGCTTTCGGCATGCTCATTTAGCGAGCTTTAAATAAGCGAGTGAACCCCTTTTTCATTCAGATTGAAGAAAGATCAAAGCATGTTATCTATGATATAATATAAAGTCATGGTTTTGTCAAAGTGCTAAAAGGCAGCTGGAAAAGACTGAGCCCGGACGAAGCCAATCAAATTGAGTTGTAGATTGAGTTAACCTTCAGTGCACTTATAATATAAAGTCAAAGTTGAAGCTGATTAGCTGATTCGTTAGCGGCATCCCCGACCTAAGATGCATGTGTTAAGAATATCACTAGCGAGTGAACCTGCCTTGAAAGAAGAATATTAAACAGTCAAAGCTTAAGCAGCTGCCTAAAGTGTATCCACTAACGAATCAATGGACTGAGTAAGCAACTCTGTTCCTCGAGTACCTATGACTTCACATGTGGCGTCACTTTGCAAAGCATCCGCTCGTGAACTCGATACACCTATTTATTATCTATGGGTCTTTACCACTCTTTCCCCGAATGTCTTGCATTGATTGTTTTTGTTGAATCAAGATTATTTTGGTGATCAGTCCCAAGTGATTGGGGTTTTTACCTTTCTGTTTGCTTGGTTCACCAGCTTTTCATTACAACATTTCATCGTCTGTTCTGTGCTTTTTCACATGAATTGTTATTGTTTCAATTCGATTGTGTCAATGATTCGGAAATAGGACTAAGAGGGGCAATCTCTTGCGCAGCGTTCACCACTTCCATTGTTTGGGATTAACTGCTAAGACTAGGGGACATGTATGGTGACTTAGCTAACAAAAGCTCTGAAACATGGGGGAACGAAGGTGGTGACACGGTACATGAGGGTCTATCCCATTTTCTTGGTCCTTCTTTGTAGACTTCAATCTCGCTTTCATGCTTTGAACTTCATTTTCCACCCATGCTTGCTAGCTAGAGCGCGAGAAGGCGAGGAGAGAGCTATTCTTCGCCGACTCGGTTCATCAAGACAAACCTATTTTGTTAATCGAGTACCGCATCTGGTGAGAGGTATAGTAGCCGAATCGATTAATCGAAGACTGGTAATCCACCCACATCCCTGACTTGCAAACCGACTCAAAGAACGAGGATCGCTAAACTGTAGCTAGAAATTGAACTGCTTCCGTGCATTAGAGCTATTCTCCCTAACCCGAGGTTTGATCCGTACACTACACGGCTTGTGTTGACAGAGTCGGCCCTAGTTACTCACTTTCCTCCATGTGTGATGATTTGAGGAATTCTTACTTCTCTGCCCCTTGTGCTCCTTCTATAAAAAGCCAGATACTATTAGACTCGGGCTAACGACCTTAAAACAAAAGGCTTGCTCTTTATTCCTTTGGAGATTGTATCTCACATGAGGCGCTCTTCCATTTCTATCTGCCTTTCGACTAACGATTTACTAATATTTTCCCGCATCAAGTAGGAACTACCGGGATGACCACATTCTTCTGTGGCAAATAATGCTTCACGGTCGGCTGATTCCACAACTGTTGTTCGGATCTTTCTGAATTCTTACTTCCTTTCCTTGCCTTGACAGTAAGTTTCAACTTATTGACGAAATAAGGTGTAACACCCTATGAAAATTCAAGGGCATATATCTAATCCCTAAAAATTATAAATATAATTAATAAAAGTTTAAGATTTTGTGTCAAAGATAATCTTTATAGGGTCTTAAATAAAATTATACAAGATCCAAAAGGCATATTTAAAACAGTGAAAAAGACTCATTATCGGTTACTTATGAAGGAAATGAGGACATATATATAATTAATAAAAGTTTAGGGACTTAAATGTAAAATGTCCATTTAAAATTTAATAAGTTATTGGGCCTAAATGGACCCTGTTTAATGAACTTAATGGACGCTTAATTAAGAGGTTTAATGGGCCCAATTATAGGCCCTAGTGGACCACATTTAAAGGGCCTAAAAAGGCCAAAACAAAGCCCACCTGGGGGCTGAATGGGCCCTGGTTTTAAATGGGCAGCAGTGACCCATTAGGGGCCACCCACCCCCCCTCTCCACCGCCTCTCCCCCTCTATAAATAGGGGGGCAGAGGGGCAGCAGCAAGGGGGGGAGAGAGAGAGAGAGGAGGAGAAGAGGCAGCCGGCGGTGGTCCGGCAGCGGCTCGACGGCGGCTTGGCGGCAGTTGACGGTGATCCGGCGGCAGTCCTCAATTAAGGTAGGGTGATACTACTTATTGTATCTCCTTATTTTGGGTTTTTGGAGATTGTAGGATGTAGAATTTGTATGATTATTAAGGGGAAACTTCTGTCGAATCAAAGAGAGGTCATGGGAAACGCTATTAAGTATAGATGTGTTATTGCATGACATGGCATGAATTGAAAGCATGTTTTACATGGTTTTGTTTTTGAGGTTTATGGTCATTCTCTAATATACGTGGATTTTCCCCATCACAAAAAGAGTGTTTGCATATTTAATTATGGAATCATCATGAGAAAATTGATAGACCGAGTCCATCTAAGCTCTTGTGAGCTATGCAAGGAGAGAAGACTTAGAAGTTGTTTAAAGTTATATTATACAATGAACACACACACACACACACACACACACATATATATATATATATATATGTATGTATGTATATATTATAGAATAAGGAAGACTTCATGGCTATGATGATACTAAAATGAGAAATAAAGTTTAAGAAACGATTTCATGCCAATAATTACCCAGTGGAAGGGAAAAAGGAATGATGCTATGAGAGGAAATGAATTAAGGCATGGAAGCCTTATGTGTTAATGATGATGAAACAAAGGCATGAAGATCTTTTGTGATGGCAATGAATATGCATGATATCAATGACCGATGATTCTTTGATAATTTGCTTTCCTTTACCAGTGGAGAAGTGACATCATTTGCTGGCGTAGTCAGTCCGGTCTCCTGGGATAAGGGGATGTTAGGGTCGCTACGATTTCCGGTCTTCGGACCGTGGTTTCCGGTCTTCGGACCGAGGTGCTTTCCGGTCCTGGTGGGACCGTGGTTTGGACAGGGGACGGAGATCCTTCTTGAGTGCACTCATAGGTTAGGGCTAGGATGCAGTAGGAGTGAGGTGGAATGCAAAACCCAACCAAACCCTTTCCAGCCTCCCTAGTAGGTTTCTAAAGACTTAATGGGCTGGGTAGGTTGTAGAGTGATAGGTGCGTAGGAGGAACGACCTACTCACCATTCCCGCCGGTACGTGATTATCCATGTCACTTCAGGTCAACAAGGATGAGTCACCATATGAATCTATGACTCGTGAAGGAATATGACTTTACGCCCAGTTTGATCAAAAATTGATGAATGAACGACTCAATCATGTGCTCCTATGCTGATGACTTGCAGTAAGTACTTTCATATTCTCTATATTAGTATGAATTATCACGAAGGAGTAAGAATATAAGAAAATATATAACTGTTGCCATCTTTTTAAGTATTTTTTGCTTCAGATTTACATAGATTCATGATGCACACATGGCATACATGCTTAGGAATCATACGAAATATCTTATGTGTCTTAGGGTGATTGGTTGTGTTTGAGTTGCATATAAGTTAACATGCATGTGAGTCATGAAAGAATGTGGTTTTATGTGCAGGATATCAGTAGGGATGTAAATGATCCCTATTGAGAACTCAATTTTATGGGTTCTCATAAAAGTTAATTAACATATTTTTCATAGACTCATAGTAGATGACGTGGAAAAGAAAGATAACCTCAACACATATAAAAAAAAAAATTTCAGGTACGGCCAGTTTACGTAATTATATGGGATATGTTGTTCTTTATGTTATATGATGAACATGATTAACTCATTGTTTCTTTACAATTATGCTCCTTATTATTTTATTTTTACTCTTGTACACCTACCAGAGATCCATAAAAAGCTGGGACGTTATATAAGGTATCATGCCGTAGATCAGAAAGACAGGCAAACAATGCAGAATAGGAGTCTTAAATCAAAGATCTCGCCTAACGGGAAGGATTGTTGCTAGATTCTATACCAACGCATTCTCTCCATCAAAGAAGGAAAGTAGAATCGTAAGGGTACGAAACATAGCAATTCAAACCAATCCACCCAAGAAAGCACTCGTCAAGCTACTTGCATACCCACCAGGAAAGCCTAGCTACTCTGAAGCGTATCCCTTCTTTTCTTTCCAAGCAATCAATGCGGCTAAGCGAACTAGGTAATCGTACCTAAGAGGGGCCCCGCCCGACTTCCGAGGGTCGAGAGGTCAGTCAAACCTCAATCCGGCTGCTCCAAAAAATAAATGCGTTCAATCAGTCGGTTTATCACTGGCCCTACCGACCAAAGGCTTTGCCTGGCATTTCCTAGTTCTCTCAAAACAAACAACATAAGAAGGAGCTTTAATCCGCACCTTTGCAATAGCAAAGAACTTCGCGTTGCTGAAATGAGTGAATCGAGGGCTCTAGTTCTAGTATCTATCTGTAAGGAAAGACTACAACAGCCGAGTATGGTGCCGATGCTTTCTGTTGTCCCCTTGTAAACCGGCCATAATCAAGATATTTGATGGTGTAGAGGGGCATGGGTTCGAGTCCTACGTTTCTCCAGAGTGATTTACCCAACACGTTGTCCCCCTACGTGCTGAGCGGTTTACCTGATACGACTCAAGTGTCTAGCTGAGAAGCTGCCTTGAATACTAGCCAGCCTAGTTCCAATATGACTCGAGTGTCTAGCCAAGGAGCCACCCTGAACACACTCTCTCTCGCTCCCTATAACGGCCCAGCCTTTACAGATCTCCAGTAGGTGCACAAGAGGAAAAACAAAATAACATGGAACATAAATACAAAGAAACAACAGGCAGATCATGTCCATCATACAATAGAAATACAAGTAACATATCTCAAATAATTAAAACAACTAGCCATAGCAGAATTTTTTCTAAATACGAATTGGAGCTATCTTTTCCTTTCTCCATCATCAATTGCGGATCTCTGAAGAATATGTTAAATAACTTTTATGAGAACCCATAAGTTGAGTTCTCAGTAGGGATCATTTACATCCCTACTGATATCCTACTTTCACACACACACATACACTTACCCTAACACATTTACTCTATTCTAAAGCATCAGGGTACGAAAGGATAGCTATTCAAAGCATCTCGCAAGAAAGGAATAGGACTTAGGACTTTCAGGCTTAGCTCTTCTATCCTGGAAAGTCGCTTGGCTAGGAAGGTGATTGTTCGCTCCTAGCACTAAGACTAGGGCTATGATTCAAGCATTTTGATAGAAAGATAAGTGATAAAAACTGAATGAAAGTCTCACTCTGACTCGCCTTAACAGGAAGAAAGCATGTCCGCTTGGCCTAGCTGACCTACTTCCGATATGAAAGCAGGAAAAAGGCGTAGTTGGGATTGATTGACTTGATTTAAAGGGTTGTCTGGTATTCACTAGTTTACTTTAAAACATTAGCACTCATCCCTCGCCTAAAGGAATAGCCTTGCACTCAGGGGGAGTCATAACCCTACTAAGAAGGAGATCTTCAAAGAATGAATCTAGTAAATGCCCTTGCACCATATAGCTTCTTTTCTTTCTCACTCGCTAAGGGCAGGGTGTTAAAAGCTATAAGCCTAGCGACTCCCTAACGGGGGGTGGAAGAGCTACCAACTAACTGCCCTAATTCTATTAACCCGAAATAGTCAGATTGTAAAGAAGAAGGGTCTCAATTTGGAGAGTAAAAACCAGATAAAACAAGGGGATTAGCTCTTTCAGTTTAGTACTATTCCAATGATTAACATATAGTCTGGTCGCCTAACCGATACATCATTTCTTCAGTTAACAAGGCTAGAAAACAAGCATTGATCTTGATTGATCTTGATACTACTGATGCTCCTCTAACCCTCGCTTCTGCTGATTAAAGCTATCAATCATATCTTGTGGATGGAAACCCTCTATGAACTAACCGAGCCGGGAAGCTCTCCTTTGCGTGTCCTCCTCTCACCATCAATTGAATCTTTGCCAAGATGATCAAAAGTCTCCATTATATCCATTCGTTCGGTCGCGGCCCTCACTCACCTCACTGAACTTAGTTTATCGAGATGGTAGCCTAGGAATCCCTTATGAAACAAGATAACCATTCGACTCATGCTTATTTCGACTACGAACTCGCCTCATCTGCTTAGTTTGACTTTAGCTTGGAACCTGGCTTTACTCAATAGGCCCTCACTTAGGAACTCAGGGACTCAGCAAGCTTAATCCGCTACAACATGGGATAAACAACCAAGCCAAAATGAGAATATACGGGAATGTTAAGCTCTACCTTAGCTAAGAGAGATTGAGGATATAAATCAACACTATCAGCCAAAGTCTGTAATCTCTTTAAAGGTTTTGCGTCGGCCTTTCACTTCAAGATACTAGAGGTATCTTTATAGGTATCTTATAGGCTTAGAGGTGCGGGGTACCGGACGTACTCATCTAATGTTCCTCTGAAAGGTAAGAACAAAAGATGGCTTTACATGCACACTCTCCAACCGGTATCAAACCTTTCCCACTTGTTATGTGGTTCACCCTACCCGAAGGTGGGAGTTTGGATACGTACATGCTGGGAAGGGTTTGAAGCTTTATTATGGAAAAGATAAAGCCTAGAGACTTCGATGAAAATAGTAAGGTGCAAATCGAAGAGATCAAGTCCAAGACCAAAGCAGATTTGATCCTGCCTCCCTAGTTGTAATTCCACCCACTAATAGAAGAGGTTGATGGCTCTTAGAGCAGCGAGCACCTCTGAGACAGAGTCAGAGAGTCCTAGTGAGAGGTAGCCAAATCTTGTGGCACATACACATTTGGCAATCAGGTCTGCGTTGGTATATCAAGTTATGGAGGCTATAAGACAAGATCAGTTGGCCCAGGGATTGGACGGAAGGTAGGCTTTGCTCAGGGACAGGATGGTTCCATCATATTCCAAGGCAGATTGTGTGTACCAAAGATTCAGGACTTTAGACAGGATATTCTTACAGAAGCACAACGATCCCGATTTTGGATTCACCCAGGTGGGACGAA
This sequence comes from Zantedeschia hybrid cultivar, assembly GCA_030544215.1. Classification (NCBI taxonomy): domain Eukaryota; kingdom Viridiplantae; phylum Streptophyta; class Magnoliopsida; order Alismatales; family Araceae; genus Zantedeschia; species Zantedeschia hybrid cultivar. The sequence goes on from JARZZO010000007.1 coordinate 4,512,973, forward strand.
GTTGTACAGAGATTTGAGGAAGCACTTTTGGTGGTCGGGATTGAAGAGGGATGTGATTGATTATGGCTTAGCAAGTCAAGGCGGAATATCAGAGGCCACTAGACCGCTACAGTCACTAGAGATTCCAGAGTGGAAATGGGAACACATCACCATGTTTCATGGGTTTGCCTAAAACCAAGAAGCAGCATGATGCCATATGGGTGGTGGCGGACCGACTCACCAAGTAGGCTCATTTTCTACCTATCCGTAAGACACAGAAGGTGGAGAGCTTAGTACAGTTTTATATAGATGAGATTGTAGAGTTGCACGGAATACATGTGTCCATTATTTCTGACCGAAAGTCACTCGCTTGGTTGGCTTTCCAAAGCCTATTCCTTCGCTTTCCACTACGTACTACACTTGAAATTGTGATGGCGCTTCGCTACTACTAATAGTGCAACTACTAGAAATAGAAACTCTAATTTCACCCATTTCCTTTATAAGAGGACTGGTTTTGCTTTTCATAATTCTTCCATTAGCGACATGTTTAACACATCTTAGTTAAGCAGGGAGTTTTATCGTTACAGTAGCCCGGTTCCCCAAAATTAGTTCTCATCCGAGGCAGTGTAGAGTTGGTCAAGTCCTCTCTCTCTCTCTCTCTCTCCTCTTTCAACCTCTCTGGCTCTTCCCTGAAACTAGAACAAAGGTAGTTTCACTTCGAATGAAGTCAAAGGGTTCAATTCCCACGTTTCTTGCTTTCCAGTCTCGGGTTAGTTCTCATCTTAAGGTGGTTCAGCATACTGTCGTACTTCGGTCTAGTTATTCGGTCTTTCGTCAACTCGTCAACCTATCTCTCGTTGGTCGCAGGTTCATTCACATTAAGTCATAAGTCTAGTTGGTTTAAGAGCCATACGTAAAGGGTTGGCTTTCTCAGCACGAAATTGGCTCAAAAGTCAAGGTCGCCCGTGACCTATACCTCTCGTTCGACACGGTTGGTCAAAGTCAAAAGGCGAAGCAATCAGTGCACGGTACATTCAATGAAGTCCGTGGTTGGTGCAAGTCAAAGCAACTAGTTCGAGGGTCCAAGTCTAGCTATAAGCCAGTGCAAAGGCTAGTTGGTGAAAGTCGATAACGCTTAGTCAGCGAATTTGGTGAATAAGCCTTCCCAAGTGTCCAACTCTTGGTTTCCAGTAGTAGTTGATCAAGCAACATAAGCGCCAACCTGATCTACGGAAAGAGGCAGCATAAGCAGGAGACATGGCCCAACCTAGCTCGAGCTTGCTTCTCTTAGTCCCACCCATGCATATTCTCCAGAACCATGGGATTTAGCCTATTGAAAAAACCAGGCCTATTGAACCTTGCTCAAAAGTCAAAACCCTTTCCGCAGTGAGCTTTCAAACTTTCTTTAGAACTTGCCTCACAGGCTTGAGGCATTTTGACACCCTCCCCTAAGTCTGTTACAGATATCCATCCCCTGACTTTCTTATCTGACTTGACTAAAAAAAGTGTTTACCACTGGAGCTTTCACCTTTCAACATGCGAAAGACAGGTCCCATGACTTTCTTATCTGACTTGACTGAAGGAAGTGTTTACCACTGGAGCTTTCACCTTTCACCATGTGAAAGCCACCCACCCCACTTGAAAAGACGGCTACAATCACTAGCATCAGAAGAAGAGCAGGAAATGGGAATACTATAGAGCGTATACTGGTGAATCACATGGAAGGAGAAAAGAAAAGGACGAATCTCAATAACCTAACCATAGGAAAGTTGGAAAGGCGTGTGCTACTTAATGGGTAACCACACCTTATAAAAGGTGACTTATTTCCCCGAGCATAGAAACTGGCAGGCCTTGAAGACACAAGCTAGGCCTATTTATTTGTTTATTGGACATACTATCGGGAACAGGCAAACAGCACAAGATTGAGGAGCTTATTACTACTTGCTGTCGTTAGGGCTGTCTTTCCTAACATGGATATTGTCGGCTTTCAAACTTCTGCTTTACCATACTAAATGTGAATTTAGAGTACGAGTTTGAGAGAAAGTTGCTCTCTATTTAGACATATGGTCGTAAATTCTTTTAACTGCTACGTCTAAAAATTAGGATTAAAAAACGCTCTTCTCTTCTTTCTACGATATTCTTTGTTCCTCTTCTGCTCCTTTTCTTTTTTTAAAAGTGAACTTTGTTCTAAAGTGAAGCCCATTAGCCTCAAAAGGAGATGTTTACATAAAGAGTTGTAAGTATGACTTCATTCTTTCTGATCAGAGAAGTGTCGTGAGAAGAATGGAAGCCTACTTCGCTCTGCTGGATGTGGATGCGCCGGATCTCGTACACCTAATGCAGTGGAACTCACCTCTTTCTATTAACAGCTAGACCGACTTTCTCTTTCAAAGAACTTTGTAGCTTGTTAGGCCACCGATAGAGACTATACCCTCTTCCTTGTTTCAGGACGAATCTAGGGTTAAGGTTTATTTCTAGCTCTTGCTCGCATAACTCCCTCCCTTTACCTCAGCTCACTAACGTAATCTCTGAGCAGGAGTTTCGCACGAAGCACACATTATTCGGTCTGCCAAACGAACCGATCAAGATGGAGCGTCAACCCATTGGTAACAACACGACAAGGCAATCCCTAGCTCTCAAGGCAACAAAGTCGAACTCCACAATTGTGCTGGCTCATACTTCAAAGTCAGTAGTTCAGGCTAACTTCAAACTAAGCAAATCGATAGACTTAGTTTTTCTTCGCACAAAACTCAGCTAACGCTTTCTTTCTTACTATAATCAATTCCGCGCTTACTTGTATAACCTTGTCCACCTATTGCCCTTGTCTTACCACGCACGATGCTCCTACTTGACTTCCTCTCAATTCAAGGTGGATTCCCCATACATCTAAGATCAATTAGGCATACCGTATCATCAGACCTCTCCTCTTTGTCTACTAAGAAAGAAAAGTGAGTGAGAAGGTTTTCCTTAATGAATTAGGAAAATCAATCCTGCGGTAAAAGAGAACCAAAACCAAATAAGCTCATACCAACGAAGAAGAAACAATCATTGTTTGTTGATATTTGATGAGGCGGAAGGAATAAGGCACGCAGAAGTTGATAGACTCGGAGCACGAACTAGTGGAGATGTGGTGTCCATTCATTCAATTCACATCGGTACAGGGTACGGCGAGGCACTCTCCTGTGCTCGGGACAAGGTTGGTAAGCAGACCTGGCTCAACCATTGGAAAGTGACTTTCCATTCACGACTAACTTACCACCAAATCAAGTCAATAGACTACCTTTAGTTTAGGGAAACCTTTTATGTTAGTTAGTTGGGTGCTGGAACATCTTCTTGTAATAACTCTTAAACCCCATCCATACCAAAACTTTTTGCTTGTTGGTTACAGCTTTACCGACTGTGACTTTCTATTCAAGCAATTTGAGTAGCGAATCACGCCGCCGAAAGGGCATTTAAAGAAAGTGTGCCGCACTAGCGAGGGACTACCTCTCTAAGTTCTATTCCGAACACAATTGTTTGAGTGGATCCATTCTTTTCCTTTTTTGCAACCTCTCTCTCTTAAGTATAAATCAATGGAACCGGAGCCCCAGAATCTCATTCATTCTCTTTGCCACGTCAGTAGCGAATCGCCCCCCCGAAAGGGCTTCAAAAGAAAGTGTGTCGCACTCGCGAGGGACCTGCCTCTCTGAGTTCTATTCCGAACACAATTGTTTGAGTGAATCCATTCTTTTCCCTTTTTGCAACCTCTCTCTCTTAAGTATAAATCAATGGAACCAGAGCCCCAGAATCTCATTCATTGTCTTTGCCAGGTCAGTGCAACCCTTCCCTTTGTATCTGCATATGAAGCGTTTTGTAGCATCCTTAGTTCGTGAATTTCGAGATCAGTGACTATGGACCATAAGCCTATAGTTATTCGTTGTCAAAGCAAAAGGCTCTTCAAGAGTGGTTTCCGAACAAGAGCGGGTTGTTGTCTAACGAACAAATTACTAGAGTGGCAAAACTCTGGAATATCATCTTTAATAGAGGAGAGCGAAGGAGAGGCAGTTGGGGTTTAGACAATGACTAAAGCACTACTAAAAGGAGCTTATTGGCCCCAGGCAAGTGAACGGATTGACTAAGCCAATCATGAATGACCACCTAAGGAACCGGCAACTAAAACAAGCCCAGAAGGCAGGAATAGTAGCCAATACCGGTAAAGGAACAACTTAAGTCAAGGAAGGCAACTAGCACACAAGCATAGGATGCCTATAGTCTTTCCATATAGAGTACTCGTTTAGGAACAGGAATAAGCAACTACTTCCGGTGCACAAGCCAGCAAGCAGGTAATATAGAAAGCCAGCTCTTACGCACAAAAACTCGGCCTACCCTCTTTCCATTCTTCAGATTAAAGAAGACCCTGGGACATGGAAGTGGAGCTACAGTGTCGTTTTTGTCCATCAATTGGCAAGCAAGCGAACCAGACCAACATAATGGAAACAATATATTATCTTCGGCGCGATTATTCCTACTTTTGTAGCTATAGGGTTACATTTCAACCCGATATAGAGGCAGCATATGTTGATCAGTGGTTATATAACGGCAGTCCTTATGAGCTCCTTTTCCTACACTTCTTGCTTGGTTTAGCTTGTGACATGGGTATACAGTATACGCTTAGTTGGAGTCTGGGTATGCAACCTTGGATTTATCTTGCATATTCTGCTTCTATTGTAGCTACTACCGGTATTTTCTTGATCTATCCAATTGGTCAAGGAAGCCTTTTACTATGGTATGCCTTCAGGAATCTCTGGACTTTCTACTTCATGATTGTATTCTAGGAATAAGATAATAAACTTATGCATCTTCATTAAACATGCTAGGCTTAGCTGGTCTATCTGCTGGCTTACTATTTAGTGCTATGCATGGTTCCTTTTCCTTGGTCTCTACTGTACTAATTAGCCTCTAGTTTTAAGGGCAAGAATCACTAGAGAGAGGGGGCTAAGTTAAGTGCTTCTCAGGACGAGAAAGGCTAAGTTCAGTAGTTCAGGGCTAGAGAAAGGCTTTACAATTCTTCTTCTTTCAATTCTCTTTTGCTCCTTACATGCCAACCAAATGTAGTGAGTTCACTTACGTAGCCCGTATGGATTCCGTCCCTCTCCTCCCTCAACCAGCAAGTAGGAACTGGAGACTGGAGGAACCACTGCCAACAGGAGAAGAGGCAATACCGACTAAAACCCTGCCCCTACCCTACCCTAGCCCTGGATCAGTGGATCCTTTTGTGGATGGCCCGTTCTTCTTCTTTTGTAGTGATCGCGGATTTTTAAAAGGCAAAGCCTATGTGTTAATAGGAAAGTCAAGTGTCCCATGTTAAATAAATTACCTTTATGAAGACCTACGCACTACTTTAATTTGAAATAACAGAGCCTTTGGTACTCTTTTCTTTGTAATACTCTTCCTCTTTATTTTAAACTTGATCTCTACACATCTTCATTCCAATTCCTACCTATACGATAAGTCTTTCTGGACCCACTCACCACCCTTGCTTTGGTGCGCTATTGATAACGCTTTTTGGCTCTTAACACGGAAATGTGGAAAAGCATTACGAGAAAGGTAGTGTGCTGAAAGTTCCCTTTCCACTCACCCGACCTAGCATTTTGGCCCTCTTGCGCCAAACTGAGTTTGGTTCTCCTCGTAGGGTAGAAGTTTTGGCTTTCGAAAGGGCTACTTTACAAGTTGAGCGAGGGTAACGTGTTCAAATGCTTTGAAGCAAGAATAGTAGACAGTAACAACACTTGCTCGGTCCGGGGAAGCCCCTTTCCCTAATTGCTTTGGTACGACAGCAAGGCACTTGCGGTTGAGCTCGATATGATTCACCTGGTACCTGGTATTGGTAGTAGCATCACCCGAACTTGTTGAAAAGGTCGCCCATACAAGAAATGTGACTTCAGATCAGGAACTACTAGACTCCTTTATCTATCCAAATTATACAAGAAGAAGGGAGGTCACGGAACACAGGAGCGGGACAAATGACAAGAAAGGATCATAGAGGTGCATGCGAGAGTAGGGTCTGCTGCTTCCATTTCAGGTGGAAAGGAACAGGACCAAGATGCATTTTCACTATCCATTGTCAAAGCTAGTGGGTGAATTCAATCGTAATCCAATCACTAGTTAGCTTTAGAGAATAGGCAAGTGCAGAAGTTGGGTGGAGGTAGTTTCCGATTCTTATCGAAGGCGGGCATGGAAAGGAGGGAGCAGGCAGTGGGAGTGTCAGACGAATGCTCAGAGCTTTACTATTATGGAGAACGCTAACTTCTTCGACCCCTATCTCTTAAAGGGGGGGAAATAAAAAAGATAATGGTGGAGAAAAATCTTTCGAAGAATGACTATAAACCATTTACTATGTAGGCTAAAAAAATTGGAGATGAGTCTTTGGGTGGATGGAAATGATTCAAACATGGAATCTAATTCAATCATGGTTCCTGGAACGGGGGGAAAAAAATCAATCTCTGGAAACACTAAGTTTGTGGAGAATGTCCCCTAAAGGAAGCACATTGCAAAGAAATGGAAGTGGGCGTGCACTTTCAATGGTTCTACAGCAAGGCATATCTTTAGTATGAATAGCAGCTTTATCGCGCACGCCCTCAAAAAAGAATCAGCAGATACCGAGCTTTGATTCTTTATGCTACACTACAAGCGTCAGTGTTGAAATAACGAATGTTGAACAAAGTTGATTTCTTTCTTCAATCATTCATTCGATAGGAACCCGGAGGCAGGACACATGCAGTTCACTCGACCTATTCTACTTTAGGAATAGAAGGATTTCTTATACTAGAACTTCCTCCTCTCATGTTCATATACCATACCACGAGGAAGAGGACCGAATAGAACCAACTAGAAAAGATAAATCCCGCGAAAAATCAAAATGGGATTATCTTCCGATGCAGAAGAAGTCAAAAATGGGGGGAAAGTCAACTTAACTGAACTTTTCGTAAGGCGCGCACTTTAGGCCAAGCCTTACTATAAGCAACCTCATTGATCCCACCCAATCTTTTACACCGATGTTTCAGACTCTCTCGACCAGGTCATCATAAGTCTCGCCTTGGATTGTTCATCCATGCGCTCATAGAAAAGGAGGATATCATCCCGGATATGTATGTCGTTTAGCTGGCCTTGGCTTTTCCAAGTTTCCCAGTTATAGTTATCGATACTTGAACATCTTTCCATTCTTAGAAGCCAATGCTTATAACAGCGGATCTCTCTCTTTGTAGCTTCTAGAGCTATTCCACTGCAAGCTTATTCACTGGTCATTAGATTTTTCATGATAAGATCCAGGGCCTTCTCCGGAGGTATCCGTTGGGTTACTCCGGAGAAGCGCAGTTCTGCTTGATCAAACTCATACTTAATAGGAGGAATGGAAATGACCCGCTCTTTAATTTGTTCACAAGAGCGGCGAAGCTCATCATTTTCAAGCCCTTATTGATTATTCAGTAGGGCCTTGACAGAGATTGGGGCACGTGCTTCGAGAACTTCTCCGTCCGAGTCAGGACTTTCCGGTATTTCAAAAACCTCTATGGTGCCCTGCGCTCGGAGCCCGAAACAAAATGGGGGCTTTCGTGTTACCCGGCTAATCCAGGGGCTGTACGGTGGCTGGTTGCCTTTCCCCTTCTATATCGCCACGCTCTCCCATGTTAGCTTCTCCCCTTTCTGGGACTGGGGGGATCTATGCTACTAGAAGAGGAAGGATGAGTTGGTTGAGCTGCCTCGCCATTTTCATTCATGCCGTCTTCACCAATTCCAGAGGCATGGGAATCGGCTATGGATGATTTAGGCGCCGCATCTCCCTCTGTATCTGATGATCGGTGGAGGAACTCCCGCCAACTACCCGAATCCGATCCCTTATTCCCTACGGAGGTAGAGCCCCCTTCCATCATAAAAGACACATAATCGTTGAGATAGATAAATAAAATGCTGCTACATACAATTCAAAATACGGCACAACACAGGATTCGAGTCAATAGGAAGTTTATAGATTTACCGAGGATCATGGATTGGATCCTCACAAGGAGGATATTAAAATCCAAACCAAAAATAATACCAAAAAAAGTAAAAAAATAAAGAACAAGATAAAAATTAATAGAAAGGAAAGGGACAATTTCTTAACAAGAAAGAGATGTTACTTCATGGTACGTCGTCCTTTCCTAAAATGGAACTTGAATGTGTCTTCTTGCTCTAGCATTCAAGTTGATCTATTACAACCAACGTGTTGTTCGTATTTCATTTTCTTCTTCCAATGCACTAAGTTACTTACGGAATCAAAAATCGTGTCCGAGAACACTTCGTTCGACTTGCATGTGTTAAGCATATAGAGTTTGAGCCATCCTCAATTCGTCGAGCGAGAGCCTTTCTACACGGCACCATCGGATCACTAGACAACTTTTCATGCAGTTGCGTCAGTATCTATTTCTATCAATATACGTCATTTTGTTCACCTTTCTTTGTGGGCTTGGAGGCGTCATAGAATCACCTCACTGATCCCACTCAATCTTTTACACCGGCGTTTCGTACTCTCTCGACTAGGTAATCATAAGAAAATACTGAAAAATCTTTCCGAAGTGAGAGAAGGAGGGAAGGCGCGCTAGTACACTACAACTAACAATCTACTGAAAATGGCAAGATTAGTGCTAAGAAGCAACCCTAGTTTAAGTACTAGTGTCCCACCCCAACATTGTTGTACTTTACTTGACTCTCCCCTGCTTGCTGCTCACCTTAGCCACCAGCGGCTTATGTAGTGGTCGGCATTCCAACGTCCTCCTCCTTACCCCCCTACCGGTGATTCGATGACGGGTAACCTTTGGAAAAGTGCTGGTAAAGAAGGAAGATGATGGTTTATGGATGGATTCAGTGGTCGTCTCTGACTCCCTCCAACTCCATCAACGTCAACAACATGTCGTGACTATGATGGTTTGTTACAGCTTTATTAGCTTTCTCAGAAAAGGCAATAGGCTTCGTGGGTTCATTGATTAGTAAACCTACAGTGTTGGTATGGTCGGGACCGTGGTCGTCTGTCTCTGGTTTGTCAGACGATAAGATCACTGAGATTGACCAGCCAGCTGGGTTAGTTTGGCTATTCCTTTCTATTGAAAAGGAGTCAGCTGTCTGCGCGAGTCACCTTCTTCTAGGCTATGAGTCACCTTCTTCTAAGCCCTGCTGGACGACACGGCATTCTCGTTCAAATATAGACCAGCCGTACTTGTGATGGTTCCCAGGATCCAATAAACTCACTTAGGTCTATGATATTATTCTATGGAAGTGGGCTGGCCGCTTTTTAGAAGTTCGGCCCGGTGTTTTAATAACAAAGGGGGGAGGGAATTGACCTTTCTAACGCATATTCTGTCGTACCGACATGGACTCACTGATTTGTTTTCAATCGGATCATCAAGCAACGCAACCCAACCCAATTCTACTTGATTAAGCCTCATACTCGTCCAAGGACGGAGTTTGCTTTACCCAACTCCCTTTTTATAACAAGGCAGAAACCCCGACCCGACATTCATGAGTTTCGAATGAAGAATGAAGAGTGTCGTGCCCCTCTTTTTTATTCCCTGAATCTTGGATTTTAAAGTTGGTAAAGACCCACCCCTTGTTTCAATTAGAATGGGTCCCCAAGACCCTGGGACATTGGCTTCCGCCAATAGTGAACTATTAAGGATCGCATCCCACGCATGTTCTACAATATAACCTGCAATTGAAAAAAATGGCTGACCAAGCTCCTTTTTCTAAGGATTGAAAAAAAAGAAATCGGATGTTCCCAACTACTCCAATAAACATGCCTACACCATCTCGTCTGCAGAATGAAATGATTGACCGAGAGTACTTATGAAATCCTGCACTGAACTAAGGGCGATAAGCTCTACGACCTCCTGAACTGTTCGCATCGCTCTCTTCTGTTCAAGCAAAAAAGGCAATGATGAAAGTTCAAATCGGCTTCCTAGCATACGGAATACGGAATGGATTCAAAAGCCCCCCTCTATTTTAGCTTAGACTAACGGCACCAATTCATAGTGCTATAACAGAAACTGCCCTTGACACGCAAATTCAAGTCCTTAGAACACTCAATACCAGCAACTGCTCCCGCTTACAGTAGTAGATAAATAGGTGGACATGTATATGAAGCCTCTGCTACTGGAAGATTGACTACTTTATATGGACCTGGGGCCATGGATTGCGGAATCGGCCGATTCCGATCCGAATCGGCCGATTCGGATCGGGATCGGCGGGTTCCGATCCGATTCGGGGGGGATTTCACTGTTCCCCCCCACCGATTTGAAAAAAAAAAAAAAAACGGCCGAAATCGGCCCGAACCGGACCAGATCGGGGCCAGATCGGCCGGTCCGGACCCGATCTGGTCCGGTTCAGGCCGATTTCGGTCCCCCCCTTAAGGTTTAAGGGTTTAGGGGTTTAGGGTTTTAGGGTTTAGGGTTTAGGGTTTAGGGTTTAGGGTTTAGGGTTTAGGTTTTAGGGGTTAGGGGTTAGGGGTTAGGGGTTAGGGGTTAGGGGTTAAGGGTTTAGGGGTTAAGGGTTTAGGGTTTAGGTTTAAGGGTTAAGGGTTAAGGGTTAAGGGTTAAGGGTTTTAGGGTTTTAGGGTTTTAGGGTTTTAGGGTTAAGGGTTAAGGGTTAAGGGTTAAGGGTTAAGGGTTAAGGGTTAAGGGTTTAGGGTTTAGGGTTTAGGGTTTAGGGTTAAGGGTTAAGGGTTTTAGGGTTTAGGGTTTTAGGGTTTAGGGTTTAGGGTTTAGGGTTTTAGGGTTTTAGGGTTTTAGGGTTTAGGGTTTAGGGTTTAGGGTTTAGGGTTTTAGGGTTTAGGGTTTTTTATGGATGTACATGAATTGCATTCATTCTTATTGTACATCAATTGAATAATATGTATGTAATTTTTTCTGATTTTATTTTTATTTTTTTCTGATTTTTTCTGATTTTTTTTAATTTTTTATTATTTTTTAATCTGACCGAGTCGGACTGGCCAGACTTCATCTGGATCGGCCGACTCGGCCGATCCGATCCGAGTCGGATCGGGATCGGCGGGTCCCGATTCGGGGACCCGATCCGATCCGGAATTCCTTGCCTGGGGCTGCAACTAAGGGTAGTGCTTGGGAAATGCTACTCTAGCTTCCCTTACTAGATTAAACAAGGCACCTACAACCACAAAAGTGAGTTTTGATCTTCCCCCCTATCCTTTAAAGCGAAGTAGGACTTATTTCTCTCTCTTGTCTCAACTTCTTCAACTACTCTTTCCGAAAGCCCTATGTTAAAGTGCAATCGCTAAAGCCGGCTATTCGGAAAGCAAGGAGGTTTTTATCTGATCATGTATCTACTCTCAGCTCTGCTCAAAGCCGGAAGCTCATTTCAAACAAAAGCTATAAGGGAGAGGGAACCTGAAACCGCAACTGGCATACATATAAATAAGTTGTATGAACCGGCAATAGGAACACAAGCCATAGGAACAAGAAAAGAAAGGAACCCGCAACTTGCATAATAAAGCGAAACCGTAACGGCAATCGAAATAATAGGAGTTGGAGTTCATCTCTTGCCAGTAGTAGGAGCAGGAGTAGGATCAAGAGCAAGAAAGCCAGTAGTCGGAATAGTTATAATAGATAAAACGCAAAGGAAATAGCAAGCGCCAACAGGCACAACATAAGCCACTTCAATCACAAGCAAGCCAGCTGGTATAGCAATCACTACAGGCACCGGAATAATATAGACAAAATATGAATAGGCAACAAACATAGGAATAGTAAGCAATTGGCATCGCAATCCCGAAATAGCAATGGGTGTCTAAGGAGCAGGCAGCCCTCTGAAGTAAGGGGGTGCGGAGCCTTCCCTTGTTAGGAATAGAAATCAGCATCAAAAAGCGTCAACCCCTTTGGTTGCTGGTACTCTGTTAGTCAGCTGGCTACTAGGCAACTACTCCTCCGGAGACCAACTATGGTCACTCGCCACTGCTCCCGCAGCCTCACTCTACTTTTGGTTAGTATGAATAGGAACATGAAAGCAACCGAAGGCATAATAGGAAAAAGAACAACCAGCCAGTAAGCAAGCAGGTATGTATTAGCAAGCGCAACTCGTCTTACCAATCACCATCGGGAAAGCACACAAGCAGGAATAGGAACTAAAAGGATCTGCAGAAGCATATCGACCTCCATTTGAAGCTACAAAGTCAGCATCAAAAAAGGGTAAAAGGTCAATGACGGCCTATTCACATTTACACTTTACCAATTCAGTTCGGATCAAACAGAATCTAACCGGGGTTCATGGTGGGGGAGTAACCGGACCGGAAAAAAGAGGGATTCTAGTTGTAAGATATCTAATGAAACCGTAGCTGGAATTGAGATCTCTTTCACAGAGAAGGATAACAAATATCTAGAATTTCTTTCTTTATCCTATATGGATAATCCGATCCGCAAGGACCCTGATTGGGAATTGTTTGGTCTGATCTGCTCGCTTTTATGACGTTCATTCTTTCCATCCCTGCTCATCTCACATCTCGGCCAGGAACTCAAAAGAGAACTTTGAGAAGAGAAAGAAAGTAAGGGTGGAGGGGAAGGAGAGGACAGGTTCAGCCTAGAGAGTAGAGTAGTGAGTTCGGAAAAGAATAAGTTGTATCAAACAGACATGTTACGAAAGAAGGAATCACCAACCAGAAACAAAAACAAGTAACGAAGCTCTACGCGCCGAAAGAAGAAATGACCCTTGTTGACCACCAACAAAAGAATACACTATCCAACCAGAAAGAAATTTTGCTGACGGCACATAACAACGGCAACTCCTCGCCTCGATCCGAGAGTCACGAAGGAAAGAGATACTCTAGAATTAGAAAGAGGTACTTGAATGTTGAACGCTACGAGTCCAAACAGAAAGAATTACTAGTGCCTAAAACATATATCTGCTTGAGACATCTCGCTTCGCTTGCAAGAATAAAGGCCCTTACTTGTACACCTATCGTCTACCTGCTTCCATATCATATTTTGTTCATCGTATTCAACGAAAGTAGTGGCTTGCCTACCGAACTTAGCCAAATGAGCGACAAGGAGCGATTTCCCCTGTGTGAGGAGTTTTAAATTGGCTAGATTGCACTCAACTAAGGTGTGATCACCCGGCTCCGATATGGAAGTGGAGTGGGATCCTACTACTTAAGGAGATAAGCGGATGCTTACTTGCTAGTTTGTTCGGTCTACGGTTTGGTCTAGGTCAAAACCAAGCCCTTGTCGTGCACCGTTCCGCTCACCGGATTCGGCCGGAAATAATTAAGCATTTGAGTTCAGATTCACAAGAGGGCAACCTCTAGGGTTTTATAGCTCATGGCCCACCTTCGCACTAACCCATTCAGTTAGCAGTAAGTGCATTTTACTTAACCTTTTAAGTCTGATAGCTATAGCTACAAACTAGAGTTCGCCGACTAACTGCCCCAAAGGATCAACACATACCAAGGGTGCATGCCTACGCAGAAAGGAAACACAACTGACCCTGAAAAGGACCGGGAAGCATGTTCATTTGATATCCTAAAGCCGAAACTTTCATAAAAACCCTAATTAAAGTCTCACTTAGGAATGCATACGGAAGAGATAGAATCCCTGAACAGTTGATTGCATAATTCTTTAAAAAAAAAAAGAATGACCCGGAAGACACCTTATAAGACAATTCCAGGTAGTGGAGAGTTTGGGAGATGCTAGGAAAGTGGTCATAATCAGATCGCCATGTTGGATAGGGTCAATCACTCGATCCGGGTCGGGTGGTTGATCCACCTTTTTATCGATATCTAGAACTGCGATATCTTTATCTCTAAGGGTCCATATCAACTTCACTTGTGGGATATTTGACTATAGCAGCAGACTATGGCCCCATGCTCTTCTATTTGCCACTTTATCCAGTGCCAACATAATGGCACATGGCAAGCTTTTGCGTTAGGCTACATCTCTCCTATTTGTCAGTACACCTGGTACCAACAAGGGGGGCTTCTAAGTAGTTAACCAATACAATGTATTCGACTTCTCCTTACCGAATCTTGTTCTATCGTTGATTAGAGGAGTGTTAACAAAATACGAATCGGAGTTTAAGGAAGGTAAAGGAGAAGGAAGAACAATGGAAGGACAGAGAGCTGTCGGAGCAGCAAAAGCAAGCTACAGTTCGGTGGTACGATAGGAAGCAGTTGTAGACTGTTAACTGGTTAGCTGTTGAACAAGCAACGGTAGTTAAAGGAATGGTTACAATACGTTTCCGAGTAGCAATAAGCAGTACGATGAAGCGGCAGGAAAGGCGTGAGATAAAGAAGCTTCAGGGGCCCCAATATTTACGGCAGGACGATGGGATTCGAACCCATCCACACACCCAACGGCCTCACTCTGTCAACCTGGTTTGGGTGTCTAAAGCTGCTTAAAGATGGAGAAGTTTCCTTCTCCACGACACTTCGGTGTGCCTGACCCCATCTATCCTATAAAACTACACCTTTATGCCTTGCAGCCTTGTCTTGACCTAAAGCAGAAGAAAAGACCTTTTCATGGACGTTGGGGTCAGCCCTTGGTCCTATGGGAAAAGATAAGTAAGCAAATTCTTTCCCAAAGAGGGAAATAGGTCTCAAACCTAAATTGGAGCATAGGGAGGGCGTTCCCTAGTTTATCTAGGATCAGAAGATCCTTGGTCTTACTCTCCCGTTGAGTTCTTTCCTGCGTCGAATGATGAAATGTAGGGTTTAGATTTCCCACTACACTAAGGGCTGCAATTCATTCAATTCCGACGTAAGTCAAAAAAGCATGTCTTGACCATGGTTAGCAACAAGAGGATAAGTGCTCTTTAAGTCCTAGGCTAGTGAAACCAAAAAAAGTACGTATTGCCTAAGGCAAGCACATTAGAAGTTAGTGCTCCGACTCCGTAAGCTTTTGCACATCTGACGACCTCTCTTCCACCCCATATCTTAATCATCCGCAACGGTTCCTTCTTTTTTGCTACAAGCTTGATAGTCGCTATGATACTGGGGTTCCTTGTAATGTCTAGTTTTATCGCACAGCGCTCTTACCCCTGTGACACTGGGTCCGCTCACAGAGAAGGGCTTCCTCGACCGCTTTGTTGCATATGTTAGATGCCGCAACAACTTGTTGAAAATCCACACTTGATCACACCATAGATCGAAAAGGAATTGAACCCCAAAGCCCATTCTAGGGATAGATGACATCTGATCTTTATCCCTTCCATATGGATAACATCAGTAAAGGTAAACCACCAAATCCTAGGTTCTCTTTGTTGATCAGGGACCTTGCACACTCACCGCTCATGTTCAACGCATGTTTTGGGCCATTGTTTTCACTTTTTTGAGCATATTTAAGTTGTTCCATTTTTCTTATTTTAAAGATAGCTGCAAGCTCCACCTTATTTGGGTGCTCCTCTGTCGAGCAATTACTGCATAAAGCTTTTGGTCTATCCTCCACTAGCTTCTTTGGCACGGTTGGTATGGCTATACCGTTAGCTTGTCTAGCTCTCCTCATTGATTTTTGATCCAAACCCCACCACACTATCCTTATCAGTTTCTTATACTGTTAGATCTGTAGCATTTAGAAAAGCCTATTTGAAACGGTAGGTCAAAGGCCATAGATAGGAACGGAACTAGTCCCAGGGACAGGACAGATAGGAGAATGACCACATTGACTGTTTGTTGAGCATGAACAGGTGCTTGCGGCGAAAGCACTATTCCAAGCCAGATGAAACGGAAGCTGGGAGGTGAGAGGGAGGGGAAGGCTTTCAACCGATTGGCCAAACCGAGGGCTTGCTTTCTTTTCGAAGCTGATCTGGGAGCAACAGATTCGACAACAGAGTAAACCATTGATCTGAGAAGGAAGGGAATTCTTTCAACAGAGTAAACGCACCAATCCGAACCACACCAATCCATCCCGAACTTGGTGGTTAAACTCTACTGCGGTGACGACACTGTAAGGGTAGTCCTGAGGAAAAATAGCTCGGCGCCATAATGATAAAAAGCATAACACCTCTTATTTTATGAAAAAACAATGAAAAATGCAATGGTCGTCTCATTCAAAACCCAATTACGACATCTCCTCTCTCCCACTTTACGCCTCGGAACGCACTATTCTTGTAAAGAGAAAGGCACTTTAACACCTTAATCCGAAATGAAATGGCTGAGGAGAGGAAAGGTTCCTTTTTTAGGGTACTCCAAAGAACAGATCCGGTGGAGATGGGGTGGGGCCTATAACTCAGAGATTAGAGCATGTGGCTACAAACCACAATGTCGGGGGCTAGAAAACCTCCTCGCCCACAACCGGCCCAAAAGGGAGGGACCTTACCTCCCTATGGGGGAAGGAAAGTCATGATCGGGATAGCGGACGCAAAGCTACGGAGCTTGGGTATGGGTCTTTTGTCGAAATGGAATGGCCTTTACTTTTATTTATCGTGAATTTGAAAACAATTACGTAGAGTACGCCTAGTCTGAATCAGCATATTTATGTTTTACCTCCCGTCACTCTTCCTCAACCAGGCTTGGGTGGAATAGCAAAACAAGTACAAGTATTAGTAGCATATTAAAAATGCGTTCCTCAATATTGTTTGCTCCTCTATGACACTTCTATGTGCCTGACTCCATCCATCCTATAAAACTACACCTTTCTGCCACGCAGCTTCATCTTGAGCTAAAGCAAAAGAAAAGTCCTTTTCATGGACGTTAGGGTCGTCCCTTGATCCTATAGGAAAAGATAAGTAAGCAAATTATTTCCCAAAGAGGGAAATAGGTCTCAAACCTGAATCAGAGCATACGGAGGGGGTTCCCTTGTTTATCCAAAATCAATAGGATCAGAAGATCCTTGGTCTTACTGTTCCGTTGAGTCCTTTCATGTGTCGAATGATGAAATATAGGTTTTGATTTCCCACTACACTAAGGGCTGCAATTGATTCAATTCCGATGTGAGCAAGTGAAAAAAGCATGTCTTGACCAGAGTTAGCAACAAGAAGATAAGTGCTCTTTAAGTGCTTGGCTAGTGATACTAAAAAAAGTAAGTACTGTCCAAGGCAAGCACATTAGAAGTTAGTGCTCCGACTTAGTAAGCTTTTGCGCATTTGACGACCTCTCTTCCACCCCATATCTTAATCACCTGCAATGGTTCCTTCTTTTTTGCTACGAGCTTGAGAGTCACTATGATACTGGGGTTCCTTGTAATGTCTAGTTTTATTGCACAACGCTCTTATCCCTGTGGCATCGAGTCCGCTTACGGAGAAGGGCTTCCTCGACCGCTTCGTTGCACATGTTCGATGTCGCAACTAATTCTTGAAAATCCACACTTGATCGCACCATAGATCGAAAAGGAATTGAACCCCAAAGCCCATTCTAGGAATAGTTGACATCTGATCTTTATCCCTTCCATATTTTGTTTAAATCAGCAAACGTGAACCACCAAATCCTAGGTTTTCTTTGTTGAATGATCTGGGACCTTGCACACTCACCGCTCATATTCAACGCATGTTTTGGGCCATTGTTTTCACTTTTTTGAGCATATTTAAGTTGTTCCATTTTTCTTATTTTAAAGCTAGCTGCTAGCTCCAGCTTATTTGGGTGCTCCTCTGTTGAGCAATTACTGCGTAAAGCTTTTGGTCTATCCTCCACTAGCTTCTTTGGCACGGTTGGTATGGCTATACGGTTAGCTTGTCTAGCGCTCCTCATTGATTTTTGATCCAAATCCCACCACACTATCCTTATCAGTTTCTTATACTATTAGATCTGTAGCATTTAGAAAAGCCTATTTGAAACGGTAGGTCAAAGGCCATAGATAGGAACGGAACTAGTCCCAGGGACAGGACAGATAGAAGAATGACCACATTGACTATTCCAAGCCAGATGAAATGGAAGCTGGGAGGTGAGAGGAGAGGGGAAGGCTTTCAACCGATTGGCCAAACCGAGGGCTTGCTTTCTTTTCGAAGCTGATCTTGGAGCAACAAATTCAACAACAGAGTAAACCATTGATCCGAGAAGGAAGGGAATTCTTTCAATTCTGATTCTAGGTACGGAATATTGAACAAAGGTATCCAAAGAGGCAACCGGAAAATCCGATTTTTCAGACGCATTAATCCAAAAGGCGCATCAACAGACGTAGAAACTGAATCAGAATTATCTGCATCAGATGATGCAACAGGTCTTGAACCTAGAATATAGGGCTTTGGCTCGGGAGAAAGCTCCAATTCAACTCACAAATCATCGATAGGCTCGAATGAATAGAACTACGCTAAGAAAATGATCGAAAAGGCTAAAAACACGACAAATCATTGATCATGGGTGGTGGGTAGGTGTAGAAAGGGCAGGTCCCATTCCGGGAAGTTTAATTCCAAGTTTCTCAATCAATTGTATACATTTTTCATTCATAAGTCATTGTTGATCCATCCTCAAAGGTATACGCCGCCAGTTAAGTCAATCTTATCCTTGGTTGTCATTAGTATAGGTCAACGATCAGACAGCGTAGGAATGGATTCAAGGTTGATAGATTCGGTCAAGTTCTAAATCAGTCCTTCCCGGTCCTTTCCCTATTGTCGATTAGACCGGGCGATATAGATCGCTTCATTTTTTAATTTCAAAGTTAGATGTTACTGCACAGTTCTCTGAATGTAGACATGAGACGATCAGCAGATCTTCGACCGCCCTCTTAGTTTGTGGTAAGTCTGATCTGCTTAACATCCTCCATGTATAAACATAAAATATCCTTAAACATTTCCAGTTCCTGTGCCCCCTCCATTCATTCCTTTTTGAAACGTTCCAATGGTGGTCCATATAGATTGGAGATGTCAATGAAATCGCCAGAGTCAAATGTATGCTCCATTTGATCCAGTAAGGAGTTGTTAGTATTGTCTAGGCCCCCTCATTCTCTTCTTCTGAATCAAGCCAACAGAACATGTTGGAATGGATATCAAGACCACTGAAAGCGACTCCAGTAGGTATCCTAGGCTTAATTGGCTGCCCAGTTGAATTTCCTGCAAAAATTTTGATCTGATGTTGTTCTACGTTCCTTCTAATTTTCATCAGTTTCTTTCTATTCCCTAAGCCGAATATGTTTCAACAGAAGTTTCTTCATAAGATAACTGGTTCATCCTTAACCCGATCCTTTTTCTCTCACCGGGTAACGTAGGGGGCAATTTCAATGCATCAGATTCCTTTTCAGCAGATGAGACTTCTTTTGGACTCGACATTACTCTCGGCATTTTGTCCCCCTAAGGTATGCCGAGAGTAAGGGGCCCTATGTGATGGGGCAATCCGAATCAGCCAAGCAATTGGGCCGAGAGTTGAGCCAAGAGCTGGTCCGAGAAGAGACCCAGAAGTAAATGTGGCCCAGGGGCCGATTTGGGCCGAGAGGTAAGAGGTCCTCTCCGACTCGGCCCGCTCCAAAGATGGCCGGGATATGGACCTTCGGCCCAGTAGATATAGAAAAGGACCATATAATTTTGGGGATATGCGCACTCATATCTATGAATAGTCCCACATCGACTGCCGTGAAGAAAGCTCTCTCACCTACTCCCTATAAATAGAATATTGCTTGCATCAGAAAAGGTAGACGACCTAAGCCTTCACTTCTCTCTTAATACTCCACCCTTATCCACTTCACATTACTGACTTGACCGTCGAAGAGGGCTCCCTTGGGACGACACCTGGGGCCCTTGCTGACGAAGTTCCTTCTTGCAGGCATCTTCTTCTTCCCCTCCGGACTCTTCTCGATCTCGGATCTTCCTCTCGGCTTCATAACTACCTTTGGCTCTCGGATCCGGCATCCGAGAATCGTCCGCGATTGTCTCGGCTGCATCAATACATATAACATAAGGATAGCCCCAAACTCAATAGATTCAACTATTTTAATCACAGCTATTGTCTCTAGAACAAAGGTTCGGCCTAAGAAATCAAGCTCACAAGGCAAACCTCTCCTTGAAAGTAAGGAAGTCAGATAGCAGCTAAGGCTAAATGACCGCTTCAGTCAAAGGAAAAGCCCAAGGCAACGTGCCAATGAAGAAACATGCAAGCTGACGATACGATAGAACAAAAACCGTTCATTCATCAACAGATTCCAATGACATGGGAACAAGTTAGCTCTTCATAGTAGTATTCGCTTTAATATCCCAGCGTTGAACTCTAGTTAGCTACTCAACTTGTTTTCTTTTCATGGACGGCTTAGTCCGATCCTCCTTCCTCCCATAGTGTCAACACCTTAACTTCTAGACATTGCCTCATCCCTACGTCTCTCCCTTTGGTCTACTCTCTTTTATGGGTTTGATAAGTGTGGTCATCAAATACACGTAGTAATAAACTCGGTCGCCTGTCTGGACTTCGTGCGGGTTCACCTCTCTACGGTACTACCTTAGGCTTGCTGACCCGAGTCTTGACGCCCCAATAGTGGTCTCGATCTTCAATAGCTTCTTAGGTCCTGCTCGGCATCTTCCTCCGTAACTGGAGCTGAGTCGTTCAGGTATTATGGTTTTAATACGATCTGGTAGCTTCACCGGGCTTAATTTCTTCTTCCCCTTGTCGGCTTGACTTAATCACCTTCCTCATATGTCGCTCAAGCTCTATCCTATCTAATCCACTTATGAGGGACTAAGCTGGGGTTGGACGTTCTTGTTTCCGCTTCAATCCACCACCATGTCTTTATTTGTCGGTCGCCCCAAGGATATGGTGCATCCTAAACGTTCAGGCAGGGGTGTATTGTTGGGGGTATAGGCCTTTCTTAAGCCACTCATCAAAACCATGCTCCAAGCTGGACCCAAACCTATATCCCGCTGGTCGTTGTCCTGACTTTAAAGCATGCTTGCATGTCTCACTCGATTCCTTCCGCCCCGTGCTCTTTCTTTAAATATATTTCTATCTCCACATTTCGTAGCACATCATTTTGTCTCTATAACACATGCAGGATCACTTCGACGCATTAGTGTAGTAGAAAGGGTTGGTGGCAGCATAGCCTGCTTCCAGAAAGTCATTCATGTTGAAGGTGGTCGCCTACTTAGTTTTAAGCACTTCTTCTGCTAAGATAAAGAGGCTCGGAGCTAGTGGATCTCCCTGCCTCAACCCCCTAGAAGATGTAAAATATCCGTCAACAACGCCATTAAACAAAATAGAGAACCAGCACTATGAAACATTTTTCGGATGTAATCCAACGGATGAGTGCAAAAGCAAAATATGGGGAGGACAACAAATAATAAAGACCACTTAAGCTCAAGCTGTATCTCCTTCCCCATTCGACAAGCACGAGCATACAAATTCGTAGTCTTCGTTTGGAGATTCCACTATACCCTTTTTCACATGGGAAAGCAACTCTGGCCTATATTCTTTGTCTTGAATCACAGAGGAAGGACAAGAGCTCACAAGTGGAAATGCAAGAACTACTTACTAGCTACCTGACAGTAGTGAACATATGTGAAAGAGGGAGAATGCGCTATGTCGGATATTGTTGTAGTTGATTAAACAGGTGTAGTAAAAGGCTTGTTAGGTACCACACGCAGGTAGAGCATATTCCAACATTTCGGAGAACCACTTTACATTGGAGCCTTGGCCAAGTGGATCCATCCCACTCTCCGGACCTCACCCCTACTTTTTTTGGAGTACGGGATGATTCGGATGGGTAGATAGAACCAAACATTTACGCCTTTAGGGAATGCTGTGGTACCTTAGCTGGTTCCCGATCCTCCTTTCATAAGTGGTGATGTAGGCGGATTGCCACACCAACCCTTAACATTATTCGTGTTTGGAGTAGGTGAACTGGGAAAGAAAGGGTAATGCTTGTGTTCAGGTAGTTCCAACAAGGATGACTTCATATGCGGCAGGTCAGATCCTCAAAATGATTCTATACACGATCGATGGTCTTCTAGTAGTTATTCCACGAAGAGTGAGATTTCCTTTGATTAGCTCTCTTGGAAGCGCGATCACGCCTCTTCATTTAATAGCCCTAAGGCGCTCGAGTACAAGTCGAAGAATACACTCCTTGTGTCAAGCACTGTACCGAAATGTAGGCTCTTCGCCACCTAAGACTGTAGTATGTGCCAAGGGTTGGGATGTTCGCTTATGAAAGCGGTACGTGAGCCACGTTCAGAATGTTGTAAGACAATTTGGTCCATATCCGGTGCGACCATTGCATTGAGAGGACATTTCCCTAGTACGAGAGGACCGGGAAGGACGCACCTATAGTGTACCAATTATCCTGTCCACGGTAAACGTTGGGTAGCCAAGTGCGGAGCGGATAACTGCTGAAAGTATCTTACTAAGACCACTCCAAGATGAGTGCTCTCCTATTCCGACTTCCCCAGAGCCTACAGTAGCATAGCCAAGACAACGACAGGTTCTCTGCCCCTGCGGGGATGGAGTGACAGAAGTATCGAGAATCCAAGATAAGGTCACAGCGAGACGAGCCATTTATCATTACGATGGATGTCAAGTAGATGTGCTGTGATATATGTAGCTAAGGCATCCTAACAAACTGAGAGATTTGAACCTTGTTCCTACATGACCTGATCAATTAGATCAGGCACTCGCCATCTATTTTAATTGTTCAACTGTTTGATAACATGAAAAAACAAACAAAAAACTCTGCCTTTCCATCCCTTGGGTAGACAGAGAGGATCAACAAAGTTTTTTGTGTCCCTTCCAGTCAAGAATTGGGGCCTCACAATCACTAGCTAATATGAATATGCTTTTCTCTCGTCCTTTTTTGTCGTTCATGGTTCAATATTCTGGTGCCCTAGGCATAGAGGAAACGCACCAATACGAACCACACCTCTCTTGATACTCCACCCCTATCCTCTTCGCATTACTGACTTGCCCGTCGAAGAGGGCTTCCCTGGGACGACACCTGGGGCCCTTGCTGACGAAGTTCCTTCTTGCAGGCATCTTCTTCTTCCCCTCCGGACTCTTCTCTATCTCGGATCTTCCTCTCGGCTTCAGAACTCCCTTTGGCTCTCGGATCCGGCATCCGAGAATCGTCCGCGATTGACTCGGCTGCATCAATACGTATAAGATAAGGATAGCACCAAACTTAATAGATTCAACTATTTTAATCACAGTTACTGACTCTAGAACAGAGGTTCGGCCTAAGAAAGCAAGGTCACAAGGGAAACCTCTCCTTGGAAAGTAAGGAAGTCAAATAGCAGCTAAGGCTAAATGACCGCTTCAGTCAAAGGAAAAGCCCAGGGCGACGTGCCAATAAAGAAACCTGCGAGCTGACGATACGATAGAACAAAAATCGTTCGTTCATTAACAGATTCCAATGACATGGGAACAGGTTCGTTCATCAATAGGAGTTTCTTTCTTTATCCTATACGGATGATCCGATCCGCAAGGACCCTGATTGGGAATTGTTTGGTCTGATCTGCTCACTTTTACGATGTTCATTCTTTCCATCCCTGCTCATCTCACATCTCGGCCAGGAACTCAAAAGAGAACTTTGAGAAGAGAAAGAAAGCAAGGGTGGAGGGGAAGGAGAGCACAGGTTCAGCCAAGAGAGTAGAGTAGTGAGTTCGAAAAAGAGTAAGTACTATTAGAGAGACATGTTACGAAAGAAGGAATCGCCAACCAGAAACAAATACAAGTAACGAAGCTCTACTCGCCGAAAGAAGGAATGACCCCTGTTGACCACCAACAAAAGAATACACTATCCAACCAGAAGGAAATTTCGCTGACAGCACAGAACAACGGCAACTACTCGCTTCGATCCGAGAGTTACGAAGGAAAGAGATACTCTAGAACTAGAAAGAGGTACTTGAATGTTGAACACTATGAGTCTAGAGAGAAAGAATTACTAGTGCCTAAAACATATATATGTTTAAGACATCTCGCTACGCTTGCAAGAATAAAGGCCCTTACTTGTACACTTATCGTCTAACTGCTTACATATCATATTCTTCATCGTACCCAACGAAAGTAGTGGCTTGCCTACCAAACTTAGCCAAATGAGCGACAAGGAGTGATTTCCCCTGCGTGAGGAGTTTTAAATTGGCTAGATTGCACTCAACTAAGGTTTGATCACCCGGCTCCGATATGGAAGTGGAGTGGGATCCTACTGTTTAGGGAGATAAGCAGATGCTTGCTTGCCAGTCTGTTTGGTCTGCGATTTAGTCTAGGTCAAAACCCAGCCCTTGTCGTGCACCGTTCCGCTCGTCGGATTCGGCCGAAAATAATTAAGCATTTGAGTCCATATTCACAAGAGGGCAACCTCTAGGGTTTTATAGCTCATGGCCCACCTTCACACTAACCCATTCAGTTAGCAGTAAGTGCATTTCACTTAACTTTTTAAGTCCGACGAACATAGGTTCGCCGACTAATTTCCCCAAAGGATCAACACATACCAAAGGTGCATGCCTACGCAGAAAGGAAACACAACCGACCTTGAAAAGGACTGGGAAGTGTGTTCATTTGATATCCTATCCTAAAGCCGAAACTTTCATAAAAACCCTAATTAAAGTCTTACTTAGGAATGCATAGGGAAGAGATAGAATCCCTGAACAGTTGATTGCATAATTCTTTAAAAAAAAAAGAATGACCCGGAAGACACCTTACAAGCCAATTCCAGGTAGTGGAGAGTTTTGGGAGATGCCAGGAAAGTGGTCATAATCAGATCACCACATTGGATAGGGTCAATCACTCGATCCGGGTCGGGTGGTTGATCCACCTTTTTATCGATCTCCAGAACAGCGATATCTTTATCTCCTGGGATCCATATCAACTTCACTTGTGGGATATTTGACTGTAGCAGCAGACTATGGCTCCATGCTCTTCTATTTGCTACTTTATCCAGTGCCGACATAATGGCACATGGCCAGCTTTTGCGCTAGGCTACATCTCTCCTATTTGTCGGTACACCTGGTACCAACAAGGGGGGCTTCTAGGTAGTTAACCAATACAATGTATTCGACTTCTCCTTACCGAATCTTGTTCTATCATTGATAAGAGGAGTGTTAACAAAATACAAATCGGAGTTTAAGGAAGGGGAAGAAGGAAGAATAGTGGAAGGAGAGAGAGCTGTCAGAGCAACAAAAGCAAGCTACAGTTCGATGGTACGGTAGGAAGCAGTTGTAGACTGTTAACTGGTTAGCTGTTGGCCAAGCAGCGGTCGTTAAAGGAATGGTTACAGTATGTTTCCGAGCAGGAATAAGCGTACGGTGAAGCGGCAGGAAAGGCGTTAGATAAAGAAGCTTCAGGTGCCCCAATATTTACGGCAGGATGATGGGATTCAAACCCATCCACACACCCAACGGCCTCACTTTATCAACCTGCTTTGGGTGTCTAAAGTTGCTTTAAGATGGAGAAGTCTCCTTCTCTATGACACTTCTGTGCACCTGACCCCATCCATCCTATAAAACTACACCTTTCTGCCTCGCAGCCTCGTCTTGAGCTAACGCTGAAGAAAAGTCCTTTTCATGGATGTTGGGGTCAGCCCTTGGTCCTATGGGAAAAGATAAGTAAGCAAATTCTTTCCCAAAGAGAGAAATAGGTCTCAAACCTGAATCGGAGCATACAGAGGGGGTTCCCTTGTTTATCCAACATCAATAGGATCAGAAGATCCTTGGTCTTACTCTCCCCCGTTGAGTTCTTTCAAGCATCAATAGGATCAGAAGATCCTTGGTCTTACTCTCCCGTTGAGTTCTTTCAAGCATCAATAGGATCAGAAGATCCTTGGTCTTACTCTCCCGTTGAGTTCTTTCGTGTGTCGAATGATGAAATGTAGGGTTTTGATTTCCCAGTACACTAAGGGTTGCAATTGATTCAATTCTGATGTAAGTGAAAAAAGCATGTCTTGACCAGGGTTAGCAACAAGAGGATAAGTGCTCTTTAAGTGCTCGGCTAGTGATACCAAAAAAAGTACATACTGTCCAAGGCAAGCGCATTAGAAGTTAGTGCTCCGACTCAGTAAGCTTTTGCGCATCTGACGACCTCTCTTCCACCTCATATCTTAATCATCCGCAATGGTTCCTTCTTTTTTGCTATGAGCTTGATAGTCCCTATGATACTGGGGTTCCTTGTAATGTCTAGTTTTATCGCACAGTGCTCTTACCCCTGGGGCATCGGGTCCGCTTACGGATAAGGGCTTCCTCGACCGCTTTGTTGCACATGTTCGATGCCGCAACAAATTGTTGAAAATCCACACTTGATCGCACCATGGATCGAAGAGGAATTGAACCCCAAAGCCCATTCTAGGAATAGTTGACATCTGATCTTTATCCCTTCCATATTTTGTTTAAATCAGCAAACGTGAACCACCAAATCCTAGGTTTTCTTTGTTGAATGATCTGGGACCTTGCACACTCACCGCTCATGTTCAACGCATGTTTTGAGCCATTGTTTTCACTTTTTTGAGCATATTTAAGTTGTTCCATTTTTCTTATTTTAAAGCTAGCTGCAAGCTCCAACTTATTTGGGTGCTCCTCTGTCGAGCAATTACTGCATAAAGCTTTTGGTCTATCCTCCACTAGCTTCTTTGGCACGGTTGGTATGGCTATACCGTTAGCTTGTCTAGCTCTCCTCATTGATTTTTGATCCAAACCCCACCACACTATCCTTATCAGTTTCTTATACTGTTAGATCTGTAGCATTTAGAAAAGCCTATTTGAAACGGTAGGTCAAAGGCCATAGATAGGAACGGAACTAGTCCCAGGGACAGGACAGATAGGAGAATGACCACATTGACTGTTTGTTGAGCATGAACAGGTGCTTGCGGCGAAAGCACTATTCCAAGCCAGATGAAACGGAAGCTGGGAGGTGAGAGGAGAGGGGAAGGCTTTCAACCGATTGGCCAAACCGAGGGCTTGCTTTCTTTTCGAAGCTGATCTGGAAGCAACAGATTCAACAACAGAGTGAACCATTGATCCAAGAAGGAAGGGAATTCTTTCAATTCTGATTCCAGGTACGGAATATTGAACAAAGGTATCCGAAGAAGCACCCGGATAATCCGATGTTTCAAACGCATCAATCCAAAAGGCGCATCAACAGACGTAGAAACTGAATCAGAATTATCTGCATCATATGATGCAACAGGTCCTGAAGCTAGAATATAGGGCTTTGGCTCGGGAGCAAGCTCCAGCTCAACTCACAAATCATCGATAGGCTCGAATGAACAGAACAACTGTGCTATGTAGAAGGTTTAGCTATGTAGAAAAAGAAAAAGGCCATGTGTAAATCATGGGCCAAAAATAGGCCAAAAAGGTAGAAGTCCGGGGTAGCATGGCGAAGGCTTGGTTCTTTCTCCCGACTTCTTACTCTAAACGGTTCATGGTTGAATGCCTTCCTCTTTTGGCTTAGATCGATATCGGTTTAGCTTCCCGCGCATAGGCTGGCAACAACTTAAGCAATGGGATAGCCCAAGCAGAGAGTAAACGAGGGACAAGCTCACATACGTACCTTACTGACAAGACATGCGGTACGAAAGTGAGCGTGGAAGAAGCGGAAGCCCCCCTTAAAAAAAGCCAACTCCCCTACAAGTAACCCAAGCTAGGAAAGTCGGGCAGAAGCGGAAGGCGAATGACCTCAAACCAGGAAGCTGCTAATTCAGATTCAGATTCCATGTTGCCGTATTGACGAAACAGTGGGCATCAAAGGAAGCCAGTAACAAAGCAAGGAAAGGCAGAAGAGGATTAACACGACTTAGCTACTTGCTTGAAAGCGAAAATAGAAGAGGAAGGGTCTGAAGGAGCTTCATCCGGTAAAGCTAGAAAGCAACCGACAAAGGCACATCATACAGGTCTGAAAGAAGTCTAGCCTGCCAAGGGAGGCGGCAGCCTTAAGGTTTTAAAACTAAATGTTCAGAATGGCCTCGGAGAAAGGTTAAAATCACCATTGAAATGACTTCTTTGGTTAATCCACAACGCTATGAATATGCCTTTCCCCATGTCCGACCACAATTGAATTACCTTTGTACTCCTCATTCAAGAGAAAAGGGAAGGGCGAACTTGCCTCTGTTGGGAAGCCCTTTCGACCTAAGCTAGGCTCTTCAATAGGTTGAGTGACCACCTCAAAGGGAGAGTAGACCAGAGAAAGGTTACGTAATAGAGATGATAGTGAGCCCCGAATAGTGCTTTTTTTCTATTATTCCCGTGACTCACTACGTATATTCCTTTCACTGGGCAAGCTCCATCGCTCCTAATAAAACGACAAGGCTCGCTTATGGCTCTGTGGCTCTAGTAGTCCTTATTATTCAGAAATTCTCTTTCTTTTTGTTGATGGTGCGTTGGAAGGGACAAAAGGAGCTAGTGAGCACTTCAAGGGGTTCGGCACCCAAAAGAGCAAAAAAAGATAGAATGTTGGAGGCATCAAAGGGATCCAACACTACGCTACGATAGAAGGGAAATCATTTTCCGCATCTCCATCAATGCAGGCCCTATTCCCATCTCCTTGTTCCCCGTACCCAGCCCTTCTAAGGGAGGACAAGCTTATTAGCATTAATCTCAATACAAACCCAAGCTCCGAGCACAGTCCCTATCCCCTTGGTTAGGGAGCTAATCCTCAGCAATAGGGCAGCCACCAGCGCTAAGGAGGCAAGCTTCACATATTAAAGCATGGAGGTAGTTGAGGAAGATCGAACTAGACAGGGACTCTTGCATACTCCAGCCCCGGCCAAAACCAGGCCGACCAACAGAAAAGCTTCAACAACTGCCACGCATTACCCAATGATCTCGTGTCCAGACGTTGATGAAGTTCTCCCCATCTAAGAAGCAAACAAGTAGGTGTCGGCGGTCGTACCGAAAGATGTTAACCCCTTTCTTAACACCCTAAGACTCGTACAAGATCTTGTGAACGTCTGCGATGGGCAGATGGTGAGAATAAAACTTGAATACCAGGCACAGTTGAAAAGGTTCAAATAGTTTGGAGATTTCTTCCTCGCTGAAGTAAACTAAAGGGAATGTCTTCTAGAGGACGGGCACTGAAATGTACCCAGAGACCTAACCGGAACATTAACAACCAAGTCAAATAGGTTGTCTTTTGAAGCATAAGCAAAAGTTTTCTCTGGCGAGTAGGAGATGACCCCTAAGTGTTGATGAGGCCTTGGAGGGAGAACAGGGAAGGCAGATGAGGCATAGGGAAAAGTGTCCATCTCTAGTCTCTAGCTCCAGCTTATGCGCTACCTAGGTCATCCCCTCTTCCAAAAACAAGTTCAGCCTGTGTTGACATTTTTAAGCAAAAGAGGTCTTTCATGGTGTAGAGTGCCTTGAATCAAAGAAGGTTTCTCGACTTGGGGATGACCCTCTGTCAATTAAAGAAATGGAAACTTTAGAGTTTTGAATGTTTCGAATTGGCTGAAAGAGCAATTAAAGGAAGTGAAGTAGGAAGAGAGAGGCGAAGTGCCCGATTTTTTTAATGTTGAAGTTGCACCTGGATAAGGCACCATCAGAAAGCACAACAAATGGTCCAGTCCCTACACAAAAGAAAAATACCAAGAAGCGGACACGGGAGGAGAGGCAAAGCTAGCAGCTGGAGAAAAAAAGCCATTCCCTTCTACTTGAACCGAGCCGATCTTCTCGATAAAGGAATGAGCTAGCTTATCTTAATCCTGCGCTACTAGATGCATCTTCACCCTGGTCTAAGGGATGATTCTGCCTCTTATAGTGGACTACCTTGATTTCCCTTTGCTTGCCGATAAGATATAGACCCAACAAGTCACTCTCAAATGGTACTTACATATCCTTCAGAGTTTACGGCGCCTACTCCGAAAGCAATTCAATTCATTTGGTTTTTCCCAATCTCTCTATGTTGACGAAGGGAAGAGAGTCTTAAGCTTGGCCAGTGAAATGTAAACAATCTTTTTATAAAAAGGCAATGTCTTAGTCGAAGAGTCTCTATCTACTATGGGTCAATGTAAATAGTGAAATGGCCACATTCCCAATCCAATGCTACTGATCCAAGATAGTTTACCGGGTAATAGGGCAACTGAGGTAGTTTTAGTTCCAGATCAACCACTGAAATTGCTTAGTCAACGAAGCCAACTGGCCCAGATACTAGCTTAGATGTTGCTACCTCTGCAACATTCAAATCCACTTTATAGTTAGGTTAGGATCGTAGTAATAGGTTCCTTGTGATGAGGTATGTCTTTTGCTTTCCTCCCTTATTAGGGCCTCATAGCTCACGGCCCTATAGGAAAGTTCCACTAGGTCCATGAACTTTCAATGTCTTTCTTAATTCCATGCTCAGCCCATTCTGAGCGACATTAAAAAATTCTCACTCCGGCAAGTGAGTTTGACATCTATTTGTTTACCTTTTAACCCGACTGAGGTACTATTCAACGGTTTCGTCAGGCATCTACTTAATCTTAGACAAGTCAACCACCGTCATTTCAGGCTCAGTCCTATAAAATCAAACTATTGGTGGAATTTCTCCTCCAACTAACTCTTGCCAGGTGAAAATAGAATTAGGCACAACCTTTATGTACCAGTCAAACGCACTCCCAGTTAACGAATTCAGAATATGTCGAAGTTTGATGAAGTCGTTTGACGTTGTCTCAGTACATAACAAAGTCAACCTTGCAATATGCTCGACAGTAGACCGACCGTCCTCCCCAGAAAATAAAGTCAAATCTAGGATTTTCTATTTCCGAAAAATGGAAATTCTCGATTGGGTGGGTATGGTTGTCGATAAATTGGTCTAGGTGCCCACCGCTCAATCGCAATCCTTAACTCACATCAAGGGGATAAGAGGATATTAAATTAATTGACGTAGATGATGCTATAAATCAATGCTATTGTTGATTCGTATATCAAACTCATGCTGGGAAACTATGACGATATGGTGATGTTCCTTGGTTCTCGTAAAAACTAGGCAACCAAATATACTGAATAGGTGGCTCAGATACAACAAAGTAATATAATAGAGCCTTTCATAGCGTTAAGTGCAAAGATTGTGTTTGCCATGGAAAGAGAATCGCAGCCCGAAAGGAAGGGCTTTAATTAAGGCATTCTTTCATAGATGGAGAGAATCCGCAAATAGGCAAGCTTGTCTTGGGGAGGGGCCTATCTACAGCTGTCGACTCTGAATAAATGGTTTTATGTGAAGAAGAGGTGGTAAGTATTATATAAAGAATCAGATCCCATTACAGTTAGGAAAGCAAGTGCCATCCAAGAGTCTTCTTCGTCTTATGCTAGAACTATTTTCTCTAAAGGTAGTGAAGAGAGCCGAGGAGAGGAAGCATCCTGTTCACCAATTCGATCCTATTTCAAAAGCTGGTAGAGAGTAGAGAATAGAATAGGTTGTGATGCCAAAAGAAGGGGAGAGAGATTTTCACTCTTGAGAGATCCTTCGAATACGACCAGGGGGATAGAATCCCACAACGGTAGGCTAAGCCGAAAAGGGAGAGAGTTGAGTTAGATCCAATGCCATTGATTCTATTGGAAGAAGATGCACAGGAGAGATAATTGCTTTTGTTGAAGAAGCTTAAATAAAATAAGCTCTTGCTCACTTCATCCCTCTCCTTTCAATCGAGTCACTTTGTCCCTTTCAGGTGCAAATGAATATGCTGTTTTAGGACTAGGGCTTGTGATCCTTCTCTTAACAGTAGAACAAAAATAACAAAGGAGCTCTCCTAAGTAAGTTGCAGAGTAATAGACCATTGCTTTAAAGACAGGATGGTATCTTTCCTTCTGATCCTAAGCTGTAAACTCATGGTCAAATGGCTTCCAAAGTGGGCTTTCCCTTCTCTATGGTAGCATGGTCTTCTCCTAGGGTTTCTCTTGGTGGAGGAAGGGCTATTAGAAGCCTAGAAGGAAAATCAATATGGGTTGGCGAATGAAGTGACTTACGAGATTAAATTAAGCGAGGGAAGGAACCCCAAGGAAAGAAGAAATCAATGCTCTCTAGCCCGGCAAAGGGGATATCAAGATTCACGTGCGAAAGGACGACCGAAAGGCTTCTTAGTAAGCTAGGGTTCTTGGTATAAGAAAGAAAGTAGAGCTAGGCAAGGTCTTCTGTGAGTGAACGAGATGAGGATCGAGGCAGTTCAGTTCCCCTAAGGTAGGTGGTTTCTTCGCGAGTATAGCTTTCCTTGAGCAGATAGGACACAACGCCATCAACAAACATACTCGCGAAGAAAGCACCTACCCTAGGGGAATTGAACTACCTCGATCCTCATCTCATTCACTCATAGAAGACCTTGCCTAGCTCTACTTTCTTTCTTATACCAGGAACCCCAGGGAAAGAAGAAATCAATGCTCTCTAGCCCAGCAAAGGGGATATCAAGATTCACGTGCGAAGGGACGACCGAAAGGCTTCCTAGTAAGCTAGGGTTCCTCGTATAAGAAAGAAAGTAGAGCTAGGCAAGGTCTTCGATGAGTAAACGAGATAAGGATCAAAGCAGTTCAGTTCCCCTAAGGTACGTGCTTTCTTTGCGAGTATGTTTGTCGATGGCGCTGTGTCCATCTGCTCAAGGAAAGCTATCCAACTCAATGTGTTACGCATCAGAACATTTGCTACATAATCTGCATTTGTTGTAAGAATTGCTACTATATAGGAGGAGTTCAAGTCTGCTTAGTATTCTCGGACCCGGGATTGATTCAATTCACTTCTTCAATTGCTAAGAAGAATAGCTTTTCTTCCCATATCGGGACTCCTATAATATAATAATAATAATAAATTAAATAAGGCTCTCAGGACAGCGATGAGGATTAGTGGGCAATTGCCTTATTAAAGGAGGAGATGAACTCTAAAAGAGCAGAGCAGACAGGGAACTCCCAAAGGAACTCTCAATCAATGGCTAGAAAGGAACTACTTTCAGGATCTGATACATATTAGGGCGGGTAATCAAAGAGGAAATATACAAAATATCCTAGGGGGCAGGGCCAGTCAAAGATATTGAATCCCCAGGGAATAGCTTATCATTTCAACTATATCACTATCTTGAAAAATAGGTGAAGTATGAATGATTTCTACTAGCTAACCAAAGATGCCTAATGCCTACTAGCCTAAGGGACTACTCTAGAGGGACTGATACTGGATAAAATCAAACTCCAACTCCTCCAAGGTAGAAATTTCCACTTAGACTCTAACTGCAACGGGATTTCAATTAGGAAGGGCTTCTCTGAAGATTGGAGGAAATCCAATTTTGACCTAGAGCCTTTTGCGCTTGACCCAACTGGATGACTAGGGGACACAAAAGGCAACCGCTGCAAAGGAAACTCCTACAGTGACAGTGGCAGTTGCAGTTTTTGAAGCGACGGTTGAAAGCATTCCCTTCAATCAAAGGAGTTATGTGGGTATTAGATTAGTCCTAGGCTTCCTCCGAGCAGACAAACCCGAACCAGTAAAATAGTGAGCACCGAAACGAAGTCGAAGACAAATATCAAATCAGGAGTTTTCCCCGAACGGCTGGTGCGAGAGTGACAGCAATGATCACCGTCAAGCCCAAGATTCAAAGCTTTAGTTGGGACAGAGCATCCTATCTTATTGATTCTCCTTTCCCACTGCCTCAAAATGTGCCAGTTGGCATCTTTCTGTAGAAGGGAAGGTTTCACTTGCGAGAAGCCGCAATTCAATTTGTTGAACGGAGTCCTCGCTCATCCCGAAAAGAAGGAGATATCAATTGGTTAGCTATTCGATCACGAGTTCGAGATGACTCCGGTTCAACTGTTACAACATAGGGGAACATTCTTTATCTTGATCGTGTAGGAATCCCCACCTCTATATAAACTATTTGATATAAGCATTGCTTCTATGGCTATGGTCGAGAAGCGGTTTGATAGTCTCCTCGCTGTCGACTTTCTCGAGTGAGATCGAGACCTGTATCTAGTCCCAGATGCTTAAGCAACACCACAACTAGCAGACCCACTTCCATTCGCAATTACAATTCCAATGGATCCCAACTAAGCAAGTAGTTGATAGCCAATTGAGAGCAACCCAGTTGATGTAAAAGAAGTAAGATAACCCGCTTTCATCCAAAAAGCTATGGATAGTTGAGTGGGCCTGATAAAAGGATCCATCTCCTAGCCGAGAATAGCCGTCATGCAGAATTGGGTGCTCTTTCCATCCCTACGATCTCCAGGAAAAGAAAAGGAATGAATGGTTGGATAGTTTGCCTATGCGAACGAATTAGTATGCTTGTCCAACAGTGAAAGCAAGTCTTATGCCAAACCATCAACAACATTAGTATCTCCAAGCGGAGTTTGGTTCTTTCAATAAGGGTCCGAAGGAGCTGGAAGTAGGAATGAATGGGGATCCCTTATCCCAAGCTTATCTCCCAACTAATAGCTCTTCCCAAAGGAAGCAACTAGCTTCCACAAGATGGCTAGTCGGCAGGGTTTGGTCTCTTATTATCATAAATAGAAGACACTTGCGGAGCTCAAAAATGCCACTAATTATACGGAGCAATCTCTAAGTCCCAGCGGGACTGGCACAAGAAGATTCTTAATGCACGTTGGGCCTATCGGACTTCCGTTTGCATGTGGCTATCCCTTATTCTCTCGTGTATGGCACTGAGGCAATCCTCCCGTTGCAACTAGAGATCCCTTCTATTCGAACAGCTCTTACCAGTGATATTCAGTTGGATTCACCACAGTTGAAGCCCATCTATTTAGCAGAACCTCAAAGCCTTATCAGAATAGGGCCTTTACTACCCTTCAGCACTTAGAGATTTCTCATGCCGGATGGCCAAGAATGTTGAAAAGTGTTTTCACGAACGCTGGCGATTCTATCTCGTCTCATCGGCCATTGAAGGAAAACTCTCGATAGTTGCATGATAAACAGAAAATTCAACTTAAGACGTGGATGGTTTTCATTGGAAAAAGACTTACAGTGTACCAACTCCTGAGGACCCTTCAGAAATATATTATGCTAATGAAGCATTCATGTATAGAGTTGAGCCGTCAGACGTACATAGGGCAGATTCCTGTTGTGAGCCATGAGTGAAGGCGGAGCTGAAATCGGTTCAACCTGCAATGTATATAACCTAGTTTATTCGCTCCTTAACCATAGAACCAAGTACTCGCAACTTATTATTCCCACCCACCCGCCTTATTCTTATTCCTCCTTAAGCTTCGTTGAAATGCTAGCTGACCTCTTTTCTGACTGGGAAGGCCTTTATATACAAAGGCACTTGTATGTCCCTAAAACATTTGACTTTTTTTACACCGGCCTGACAAGAATAGGGAGTTCGAGTTCGATGAAGTATTTAAACGGAGAGCACTCCCATACCTATATCTCATTGTGTTGAGGTGAGGAACAGGGGGCTTTTGACTAAAAAGAAGGCGATCTAGTCAAAAGGTGACCTAATCGTAAGTGGGACTAATGACCCGATGGAACTCGTGCAATACCAAGTGCCAAAAGACTCCTAGACCCAGGTGGGTTGTTTGACACCAGAACTGTCATTACGTCTTTAAGGTGCCAGTCCATTGGCCCTAGAGAATTAGGGGTGGTCGCAACTCAAGACCAGAGCAATTCGAGCCAACCTCTACTGATGAGCCGTACGATGTCCTGAGACGGGAAAACGTCTAGCAAAGCTAGCTGTGTACCTATACCGGAGAGACGCAGGAATGCTTCATCCACGAAAAGTGTTATAAATTGGAACACTTCACGAGATGAACAGCACTTCTCTAATGACTATAGTTGTCAAGCTTGACATCTGGGTCCCAATTTCGGTCGCAAAGAATCCAGTGTGAAGGAAAGGGAGGAAAGCACGAAGCGGAATATTGCCAACCAACCCCATTAAGATGGCCGACTTTAGATTATATCTAATTGATAGAATAGACCATAATATGCCGGATTAATAGTAATTTGAGGAAGCATCCCAAATATCTTTGCCTCTAAGGTAACGCATATTCATCCAATCAACCCTCTCGCATTGTTCTGAGTGAGATTAACCAATTGATCAAATAGTGTTCAGAGGCACCCTAGGGGGTAAAGAAAGGAATGAATATCTTGAGATCGAGAAAGGAAGTGACCTCGAAGAGAAGAAACCATGCATTCGTCCCATACAAGTTCTTGTTCGCCATAGCACTAAACATCGCTCGCCTACTCCTTCATAGCGAAACCTCCATCTTTTGCACCCACTAAGCAAACTAATGAATGTTCCACTGCAAAGAAATCTCTATCTCCATTTCTTTGTTCACGTCTATCCAACTGACTTTACATATCTAGATCCACAGGATGCAATGCGCCAAACCCAAGTCTTTATACCCCATATCTGTGTATCCAAGTGGGTAAGAACCACAATCTTCTCTCTTTCCATTCCCATCGGGAGTACAAAAACAATATATTTCCTGGTCTTCCGAACCAGCTCTGAGGAACCAATCTATTTCATCCCTCGCCATCCGACTATCCATATCAAGTTCCATTGCTATTCATCTCTCCCCCCAACCCACCTATTTATGCATCTACTTGGCACCTATGGAAAAGGAAGTCATGTCCATCAAATCTCATTGAAACAGCAGGTAGGGGACCGGATCTCGTAGCGACCCTATAAGATAATAGTTTGATTCTTCCTCTCTAGTCTACTTGGACCTGGGTTTCACAAAGGGCTCCTATTGACCTCCTAGAGGAGAGCTTAGTATAGGGAATCCCATCTGTCGTGAAGAGGAGAGGAACGCATCAAAAGAGCATGCTGCCATTCATGAATTTAATGATGCTATTGCCCTCCAATTATGTCAATGTTAAAAAAAATAGTAGATTAAAGGAAGAATGCAGCTATCAGTCCACCGAATGTCAATAAACCTTAGTCCATTAATTATGTTTGTGACTAATGTACCCGAGGATAATGAGCATTTACCCAGATGCATCCTCCTATTTCCATTAATAGTAAATATGTTACTGGATTCTAAACATATCTACTAAGCTTTGAACATTAAAACAGCCAATTGTGACCATCTTAGATCAATCTCATATGTAAACATGAATTAGATGCGAACAAACCAAATAAAGCACAAACAAAAACAAGAAAAGACAAACAGAAAGCAGATAACTGACTTTTTAACATGGTACTAAAATTGAGAACTAAATAAAGTGAAATATGAAAGAAATATGTAAACAAAGTTAACATAAAATTAAGGTTTTTGAAGAGAGTAAAAAATATTTAATTTGGAATGTGGATTTCCGGATAGTGGAAGAAATTAAATAGGAGAATCCTAGGCAAGACAAATCCACACAAGAAATTGATAGAAAGACTGATTTAACAGGTTGGAGATCATTTTGAAGGTGATGCATTATGGTGCCCAAGTGAGATGAATCCAATGACATCAACATGCACTAGTGGGTATAGATATGGAAGATGTGGTTCATGATCCAGTTCTTGCTCAAATTATGGAAGATGTGGAAGATGTGGTTCATGGCCCATGGTGGATAAGGAAGAGGGTGATAGGTGGGCTGTGACAAGCTCAAAGTGGAAATGGGTAATGGATTGATCAACTGGTAGATGGGCTGTGACAAAATAGTGGTGTGGCTGACAAGTGGACTTTGGGTCTGATCTATTCCATCTAGGTCTCTGATACGTGAACAATGAATCTGGTTTGAAGTTGGGTGCAGAGCATGAATAAACAAAGGGACTGGCTTGGATCAGGTTATGGGTGGTGGTTTCAAATATCGACTGGTTTCAGATTTATGTATGTGATTTTGTGACAGGCCTTCTAAAATGGTGGGCCAGGTTTGGGATGGATGGGCTAAAGTGGGCCATATTTCATTTTAAAACAAGTGCGAAGGGGCTTGGAACCAGTTCAACAGGAGGCCACAAAAGTGGGCTATGGTATATGTGCAGTGATTGGGCCAAGTTACATGTACAAGTTACATGTACTGGGATCAGGCACGACAGCAAGGTTTCCTTTTTCTTCTCTTTGTTTTGGTAAGGTGCAAGGGAGGGAATAGATGTATGCAGTTGTTGTGTAGCGATGAGAAGTGTTGGTGACTAGTATAGGAAAGTGAGATTGGGACTTCGAGGTTTCCAGATCTAAGGGGGAATGGGACCTGCTTTATGACGTCTGGGCTGGGCTTCTTTGACTGGTAGTGGGAGGAGTTCCAAGGCTTCACACTCGAAGTAAGATGAGATGAAGGAGAGGATGATGCGTGGGGTGATTGACCTATTGTGCAGCAAAAGGATGGTGTACGCAGTAGTAGAAGAAGACAGGGATGGCCACGGAGCAGCGAAAAGCAAATCCAATAACATAAATCTGCGATTTTTTCAAAAAATCATGATTTAATCACACTTTCTCATATTAGCATACTTTTCACGAACAAATCCTTATTTATTGGAAGAATCTTTAAAATCTTCATAAATTCAAAAAGTAGTTATTTAATCTCGTATTTTTCAGGAAATGTATACCTTTCTAAAACAAACTCACTCATTTTTATAATATTATTCTTAATTTTTTATATTATATCTTAAAATTATATTTTATATATCAAAAAAATAACGTACCTTTCACGATTCTTTCACGAAGTTTGGATTTTTTGCCAACTTGAGATTTTTTTCCTTGGACTGATTTTTTCCAAATTCCAACTTGGTGACATTAAGCAAATCTGATGCAGTCTGGTTGCTATGGCTGTGGGCGTACTCAGATGATCACATGATCATATAATCTGAAAATGTCTAACTCTTAATTGATTTGATTATGCTATTGCTGCTATTTATTTCACCAAGTAAGATTGGAGAAGTGAGAAAGACAAATGTGATGTGATCTTAAGTTAATTTATTATTATCCGTATTTCAACTAGAAACTCCTTTTCTTTGTACACGAAGCAACTTTAAAGCAAATTAGTCTATAGAGGCTTAACAAGTGACAAGGAGAAATCATCTTTTCAAAATAGTATGATGATCTTAGGCAATTGTTTCCAACATGGAAGGAAATTTGTTTCTGCAATGGAAAACATGCGAAAAGAAAATATGGCTATAATTTACTATAATTAATAACTTAACCACATTATCCGAACCATACTCCTATCCATAAACTTACAACAACTTTACAATAATCCTTAAGAGTTAATCAAAATGATAAAGTTAAAGTCTCATCGCAAAGTTATGATAAGGTGACCCCAGCTTCCTAAACAATGATTGGCTGCCACAAATATAAGTCCATTATTGTCATTAAAATTTATCTATGGTGCCATGTTTCTTCAACTACAGAAAAACAATAAACAAGTAACTCCATTTCATGTGGCATCATATTTTCTAGTCAATTAGAACAGATGGACAAGTGACTTTTCATTTATCTGTGGCATCCTGTCTCTCCAATTAACTAAAAGATAAACTTGAATATGTACCTAGCATATATATACCTTCAACTTCCTGCTTAAATGAAACAAGTATCTACTCCCCGCAGCAGCACCAATTCCTCCCTATTCTCAATGGCACCAGTGGATGATGTTGACTTTCACAGCCCAAACTCTCTATATGCTGCTGGCTTTCGCCACCCTGCATACGCAGACAGGGGAGGACAATCATAATGATTAACATAGCAAAGTGGGGTTTTGGAGGAATC
Organism: Zantedeschia hybrid cultivar; assembly: GCA_030544215.1. Classification (NCBI taxonomy): domain Eukaryota; kingdom Viridiplantae; phylum Streptophyta; class Magnoliopsida; order Alismatales; family Araceae; genus Zantedeschia; species Zantedeschia hybrid cultivar. The sequence goes on from JARZZO010000007.1 coordinate 4,552,366, forward strand.
ATGGAAAGAGTAGTTGAAGTCAGAAGGGACAATCCACAAAGCTCTTCTCAGTTCTCATGAGAATTTAAACACGCCGATAAGCCTAGACCATGAAAGCATAGAGGACTCCTACCACAAGTGGCCTCATGAGAATCATAGAAAAAGCAAGTGAAATCACAAGGGAAAGAACAACACCTAGGAAATGCATGTTAACTGAGCATAGATATGGCCCAAGCACCAAGAAAATGCAAACCAAATCAGACACAAACATAAATCGGAAAATTGGCAAATATTAGTGCATGCAGTTGTATTACCATTTTAAGCTTTGATTTACAGCATGTCTTAAATTTAATCATTTTAAAATTATATGCATGAGAAAATGTTTTATGCATTGTTCCTCGTTAAAACTATAACAGGTCTTAACATCAATTTTCATAAATCAGAAGTGGTTGGTGTACATATGGATGAGGACAGAGTTAAGAGTATTGCAGAGATTTGTAGTGTAAAGGGTCTTGGTTTCCACTTTCCACTCAAATATCTGGCTTTCCCTCTTTCCGATAGACCTGTGAAAGTGAGAGATTGGGATGACATTATTAAAAAAAATTGACCAATGGTTAGAAGGATGGAAAGCTAAGCTTCTCTCAGTTGGCGTCATGTAGGTTCTTTCTAAATCAGTCCTTTCTTTTGCAACTTATCATCTATCCAAAAATCACTAAGACAATGGAAAGAATTATTGAAGCTAGAATAAGTTCCCCTTTTTTGTGGAATGAGGGGAAAATAGAGAAAAAAGGACTGGATCTAACCAGTTGGAATAAAGTGTGCCCTAGTATAGATCAAGTGGGTGTCAGGCTTGTTAAAGTTAAGAGTCTTTAATAAGGCTCTTTTAGCCAAGTGGTTTCGGAGGTTTTTTTGAATAAATTCTGGTGTACTACCAATTTTATTGAAATAAATAGAGGGAGTACATCCAAAGGTCTAAAGGAGAGGTTCCTCTAACCAATAAAAAAACTATAAAAAAAAACAGGAAAAAAGAAAAACAGTTACATATGACTAGTGACTCTATTCCAGTTACCACAAGATATACCCAAAATGTGCCTACTCCACTGATACCACAAAGAGATCGCCTGCAAGCAAATATTCTCAATGTAGACTTTTGTCCCCTTCAATACACTCTCATTCCTGCTTCTCCAAATACTCCAGCATACCGCTTGGATCAGAATTCAGATAATTTTCCGCCGACTCTTGGTCATTCCTGTTTGAGGATTCCTGAAGAAAGAATATAATTCCTGAATTTGCTGAAAATTCAATTGCAGGTTCAGACTTGCAGAACTAATGTGCCAGACTTCTTTGCTTATTGCACAATGAATGAATAAGTGTTCCACATCCTCATCATATATGTTACACATGGAGCAAATAGTTGAACTGTTAATGTCCCAGTGTCTTCTGTACATCTTTGTGACAATTCTCTTTTGTAAGAGTAGCCACATAAAGGCTCTTATCTTCAATGGCGACTTAACCTTCCATATTCCCTTATACGAGGGAGATACAGCTAAGTTCCCTTCAATCAAGGCATACAAAGATTTTACAGAGAAAGTCCCATTATTATCTTTCCATTCCATCTTATCATGACTCTGTGGATCTATCTTGATAGTATACAAGAAGCACATAAGTTCTGAAAATTGCTCCATCTCTGCATCCTTTAGATTCCTCCAAAGGACAATGTTCCAAAAAAACTTCCCATTCTCACAAGAATACACCTCCTCAACTTTATTCCATTTATACACAGCAAGATTGAAGATAAGTGAGTATTTATCTTTAAGCAAATAATCTCCAACCCATCTATCATGACATAAGTATGTATTTTTCCCATTTCCCACAGTAATCTTACTGAATTTAAATACCCATTCCGTAGAAATCATGATACATTTCCATAAGGGAGACATAATTCTGTGTTCTGTGTTAAAAATATTGAATATGCCACGGTTTGCATAGTACCTGAGTCTCATGATTTTATTCCACAGCTGTTCTTCATCATTTAGCATTCTCCAAATCCACTTCCCCAACAGAGATAGGTTCATGATTCTCAAATTTTTAACTCCCATCCCTCCGTTTTTTTTTTTTTTACTGACAAACTTTCTTCCATTGTACCAGCAGGATACCTTTTTCGTTATCTTTATTGCCTCCCCACAGAAAGCTCCTTCTGATTATATCAATTTTTTTGATGACCCCCTTCGGTATCACAAAAACTGACATAGAGTAAACTGGAATAGATGAAAGAACAGAATTAAGAAGGGTAATCCTGCCTCCAAGACTCAGATACTTAGCTTTCCATTTAGAGTTTCCTTTGCATTTTATTTACCACAGTGTCCCAATCAGCAATCCTTGTGGAATTGTAATGCAATGGGAGACCCAAATACATTATCAGCAGCCTTTCTATTTTGCATGCAAAAAACTAAGCACATTCATTCAGTTCCTCTTCATTCATGTTAACTCCTATGCTAGAAGTTTTCTCAAAATTGATTTGCAGACCTGATGTAAACTCAAAAGACTTGAGAACAACCATAAGTTTGTGAAGTTCTTGTGGCCCTCCTCCTAAGAAAATTAGGCATATTGCAGATGTGAAATACTGGATCCAGAATTCAACACTTTAACTCCATGAAACCACTCTTCCTCCTCTGCCCTGTGACACATGATACTTAGTATGTTGGCAACTAGAATAAAGAGATAAGGCGATAAAGGATCTCCTTGCCTCAATCCTCTAGAACTTTTGAAGAAACCTTCAGCACTTCCATTAAAAATTATAGAGAAAGCTGCTGTAGATAAACAATTTTGCAGAATTCGCACCCACTGGTCTGGAAATTCATGTCTGTGTAGTACATTCCATAGACATGCCCATGAAATCTTATCATATGCTTTATGAAAATCCACTTTAATCAACATCCCTTTCCTCCTTTCTCTCTTCATTACAAAGAGAGCCCCATGTGCCACTATAAAGGAATCAAAAAAGTTCCTCCCTGGCACAAATGCATTTTGCTGTTCATTAATCAATTTCCCTATCATCCTGCCCATTTTAGTGGCCAGGATTTTAGTGAAAATCTTGTATGATCCATTTAAAAGAATGATTGGACGAAAATCTTTGAGCTCCATAGAATTTTCTTTCTTTGGCAGAAGAATTATAAAAGTGTGATTCACATACTCCCCTCCCTTGTGGTGAAGAAACCAATGCCGAACAGCCTGAATCACCTCTCTTCCCACCAGGTCCCAAAAAGATTGATAGAAGAACATCTGCAAACCATCTGGACCCGGTGATTTATCACTTCCCAGATTAAAAACTGCTTGTTTAACTTCTTCTGATATATTTGACATCAGTAACTCCTTATCATCTTCCTCTAGTTTCTTGACCTCATTATACTGCCATACTGGATGCCACCTCTGTTCCGCTAAGAATAAATATTTGTAGAAACTGAGTATTTCCCCAATCATAACCTGCTCATCATCTGTCCACACCCCATTAACTATTAGGGAAGAAAAGGTGTTCCGTCTTCTCCTGCCATTAGCAATGATACGAAAAAATCGTTTGTTGTTATCTCCTTTTAACCACTGTCTCCATTTAGTTTCCTCCTCCATTCTCCATTCATTCATTTCAGTTCTGAGCATTGTTAGTTTTGCTTTCTCCTGCTCATTTAGTGATCTGCTTTCTTCATAAGTCTCCAGGTCATTAATATCAGCTGTTAATGCATAAAATTTCTCATTGTTCTGTTCTTTCCATTGCAGCGCCCAAACTTTAATATCTGCCTTTAGTTTTGGACCATACACTCCTGAAAACAGCCATTCCGTACCATTCGGCAAAGAATGTAGGATTACAGTCACTATATGTTCTCCCACGTCTGCTAGAGTGCCTGACCAAATGTTTGACTCCCAAGCTATGAGAATGCCTCCTGATTGACCTTCAGATCTGCGGAACACGAAATCCGAAGCCCTGAACCCTGTAACATCTTGACTTGACTTAAGTCAAAAGCTTCAATTTTAGTCTCCATTATACAGATTATATCAATCTTCCACCTCTTAACAAAGTCCCTCAACGTTGTTTGCTTGATTATGCCATTCAGACCCCTTACATTCCAACTCAGAATTTTCATATTAGACAGCGACTGCCCTTCTCTGCGTATGTGAAACTGTTACTGAAAAGTCACCCTCTTCTTCCACACCCTTAAGCAAACTACTTAATTCCCTATGCCCTTTAGGTTTGGAATTTACCACGCCCTTGTTGGCTACACTCTTTTCCCACAGTTTCCTATATTGCCCTGTTTTCTCCTTAAGATCCAATCCCAAGACCTCTGCCTTGGCCACTAGATCTTTATATGTCATATACCCTAACAGAGTAAGTGGCCTGCACCCCTTTCCTTCTTCTAAACGAAATCTTCCTCCCTATTTTACTGTCCTCATTTTGCACCGCAGTAATATTGGCAACTTTTGAAGAGGAAAGAGGAAGCAGGATTTTAGGGGGATCCTGCATACACAGATTAAGCGTACCCGAAATCGAGGAAATCCCCCATTTCGTCGCACCCCCATCTACAGCATCTACATCTTAACAGCACCGCTTCTGTCGCTACTCTTGATCAAATCAAAAGAAACTTCTTTCCCGCGTCCCCGCCGAAGTTGTTGCATTTCACCCATCACTTCCGATGAACAAGGGGAGCCTTCCAATCTTAGAAATTGTTGTTGCGACACAGCCTTCAGCTCCGTCTTCTTCGCAGTCATCTCCCGGCGCCACCGGAAAACCCTAACAGCCCTTCCCCGCTCCTTTCGTAAACCCCGCCGCACGCCTTTGATAACCTGACTTGCCATAAGTTGAACCGCACCGCTCCACGTTGGAACATTTAAATTTGTACCGACGCCCGAGACTGATTGAATCGGTTCGAGTATAGTCCCCATCCGGTTCGGCTTATCGAGATTAACAGATCCATCCGGATTGAGCACAGTACCGTCTGGTTCGGCTCATTAGTTGACTTACTCTCCAAACCGGTCCGGCTCGACAGACGAACCGTGACAACCGTCATCTTCAACCTCTCGCCATTCCCATCCTCTTCGTTCCTGCTCTTGATATTTCAAGATACTCTACATTCTTATTATCTTTATACTACTTATATGCCTGAACCACCTCCCTATACATCCATTCTTCCTTCCTTGGATTACTTGCTGGAAAAATATCCTCCACAATTTTTATGACAAAAATATGTTCTTTCCACTGTAGTTTCATGAGTTGCGGGAAGGCCAATTTCTGATCCACTGTTATAAGAATTTTAGCATACTGTAAGCTTTCCCATTGAACAGTCTCCCTGTGCACCCTCTTTAAAGATCCGAGTTTGTTGGCAATAGTTTTAAAAACCTCTACATCCCATATGTGTAATGGGATCCCATACACCTTACACCAAACATTACAGTTTCCCTCAAACTGAACCGTATTAATAATTGACTTCCACCTACGCCATACAAACTCCACTCCTTCCACCATCGTCACTTCAGAGTTTAGTAGTTCCATGAAACCTAGATCCAAACAATTAACCAGAAAAATCACATCCTGTATATTCCTTATCTTCCATGTTTTTTTGATTGACTGTAAGCTATGCAAATATCCTTCCAACATCTCTGAAGATAGACTGCCCTTCTTAACATTGCCACCAAGGATGAAGAAAGGAACTCTTCATTCCGTTTAAAGGTAGGACACCACGGAGTTTCTATAACATCTGAAAACAGAGTGTTGTGCATACCAACGCATTCCGACACTGGAGGCTTCTCCTTCTCAACTAGGGAATCATGGCATTGAAAGCTTTTGTGGCCAAGTCCCCTGCAGCTCCTGCAAACCAACGCATTCCGACATTGGAACACCCTGTGACCTCTCTCCAGGCATCAGAGACATCGTATTCTATCTTCCATTACTCCATTATGTTCTCCTCTAGCTTGAGAAGAGCCCCCATCGCTCGGGTAATGGCCATGGATGTCCTCCCATCGCCTCTCCTCGGCGTAAAACCTAACCCTTCTGTCCCATAAGAAACGCCCTCCTAATCCTCTCTTCGCTATCTCCTTTCGCTCTCCCATCGCTACCAAAACTTCTTATCATATAGCTTTCTATCCGTGGTTTCGGAGGTTAGGAGAGGAAAGAGATTCATAGTGGGTGCAAGTTGTTAAGGAGAAATACCTAGGATCCATAATATGTCATCAGTATGAACATTGTTAGTACAATGGATATTCTCGCTCAGGGGGTCCATCTTCAATTGGGCAATGGATAAACTATTAACTTTTGGGAAGACAAATGGTGCATTAATAATGCATTTGCTCTTCAGTTTAGTAATTTGTATCCTATTTCTCTCCTCAAAACAGCGCTCACTAGAATATTCGACTGGGAGAGGAACCAACAGATCTAAGACCGGATGGGTTGGTTACTTTGTTGAAAGCTGTTAATGAGGTGAGAAGTTCATCTACCTAAGAAGATTCAGTGAAGACTTTAACAGTGCTTTTGACATTCTAAGAAGGGCTATCAGTTTGGTAAGGGAGCAGGGAAGATCAGTGGAGATCACTATCATCAATGATTCTGCCGTGTTGCAAATGGCCAGTCAAGGAAGGAGTCTTACTTCTTGATATGTCAGATGCTATTTTAGTGTCTCATTGTATTCTCTATTTTACCATCAAAGTACAGTAGATCTTTGTTAAGTGTTTCTTTGGAGGATGGGTTTGGAATCTGTAAGGGGAGCGTGTGTGAAATTTCATTTCTGTTTCAATGAATTGTGACTTTTCAGTCAACTTCAAAAAAAAAAGAAAATGTGTTTTATGCGTCATTTTGTTTACATTCTAAACTGATACCCCACATGGTTCTACGTGATTAATAAACAACTAAATTGCCCAGTTTGCTGAAGACTTGATGAACCTGAAACAAAGCATAAGCTTATTTAACTCGATCATTTACAACTATAAATAAATTAAATCGAAGAACACCTAAACTGGCATCTGGCTCGCACTTTTTCAGTATATGATTCCACAGCTGAAACAAATAATATATCACGGGTATGTCCTCTCATATACAATATGTCAAATACTTAAGACAAAGCAAATGTTTGCATGTCCTAGCCCAAAAGCAAAGGATAGTTGGCATATGATTGAATGAAATAATTTAAAACAAAGACAAATGTATCGTCCTAAACCAAAAGCAGAAGATAGTTGGTATATTATCGAATGAAATCATGCAAGGTACTATGAGGACTAACATATAGGGAAGAAATACATTAGCATTTTCATAATCTTTTGAACCATTCAAAATCAACACCACACAAACATGAAATCTGACTCTCAAGTCCTATCATGACTAGCATGTTGTTCGTCCTAAACCATTCACTATACCCAAAACAACTCAAGGTAGCTCCCAATGGCCTTACACTGGAAGGGCTTTTAACATATTTCATAGAATTAGGTGAAAGAAGATTAAGCAGATCATGCAAGGACGGCGATGGAGATGGCAACGTGGTCGCCCACATGGAGAAGTTGGCAGAGAGAAAGAGAGGTGAGGGGTGGAGCTGGAGACTGGAGAGGTCGGGCACTGCTCTCTTGAAAACCCCCCATGAAGGACACCACGATCACTCAATCGACCACAAGAACCCCAAATTCCCAGCAAATCAAAGAGGAACGCAGGTTGAAGAGAGATAAACATGGCCGAAGCCCCAAATCAAACAAACATGCGGGAGCAATTCAAGCAGAAATGGCGAGGGATCCGCACCATTTGTTCTTGACGTACTCGGCGAAGGTGTTGCAGTCGGAGCAGAGGGTGAAGCCAGTGAACCCCGCCCCCCCCACAAGAAGGTCCTCGACTCCCTCGTGCTCAGCTTCTCTCCCACCCTGCGGGGAGCAAAACAAGTAGACAACGCAGGGAGAAGAGGTCCATGGCGCCTCCAGGGTGTCCACCAGTTGCCTGCCTCTCCCTGCTCTCTGACTGAGGGAAATGCTCTTAGGGTTTCAAAGGAGGTTTGAATAAAGAACAGAGGAAGGAGGAAGAAAGAATAGGGTCTCCACCAGATCCGCTCCTTTTAGGGTTTCAAAGGGGTTTCAAGAGAAAACAGAGGAGGAGGAGAAAACAGGTGGGTGGGGGATTTGGTAGCAGAAGAAGGGTTTGGTTTGGTTTGGTTTGGTTTGGTTTGGTTACGGAAGAAGAAGGGTTTGTGTTTGGATTATTAGGGTTTCAAATTAGGGAAGGGTGGGTTGTTCGGAAGAAAGAAAGAACAGGTGAGAGGGTGGGAGGAAAGCACAAGGGTTTGGGTTTTAAAAGATGGGAGGAGCTCGATCAAACAAAGCAGCGGCAGCAGCAGAATAAGAGGCTGGTCTGCTCTGGGGAGCGCAGTTCGAACAGAGCATAGGGAAAGTTCGAAAGAAAGACAAAGTGGTGGCCAACGGAGTGGGCAGCGCAGCGCAGCGGGAGGGGTTCCATTCGGATTTCACATGGAAGGCAGAGGCACACATAGCCGTTAACGATGTGGACCCCCCTGCTTGACGCTTGTTAATTCCTTTACTTGCGTGATGTAGATTACTTTTATTTGCACCTTGACAAATGATGTATTTGTTTGTATGTCCTGTCCTCTAAGCCACCCTACAATTTTGCTTTCATGGGACTAAATCCCAACAAATTAGCTGTATAGTAAATTTTACTGGGGATTATTTTATTCAAATGATATTATATATATATATCAATATCATTAGAAATTATTTACCACCCTCTTAATCTCAAGTTATGTCATAGAATCATCTAGAAACTTTTAAATAACATCTTCAAGATCTTGGTGAAAAGCTCTTGAAAATGGATTCATTAACATAGACTTTCGGAGACTCGTCAAGATTAGCGAGATTAATCTTTAAGTACAATAAATTATAGGAAGTAATATCTAAAGATCCCAATCAATATCAAGTAGATTAACAAAGATTTCGACATGTATATAAATAGGGCTACCCGCAAGTAAACCAACATGCTTTATGAACAACTTGTGAGATTACCTGATAACCGTTTACCTCTGCTTTAGTTCTATTCATGCACTTTGTCAATGATTTCTTGACTTTAAATTTAGGTTGGGGCTTATCTGTGTAGAATTGATTGAGCTTATCTGTGTAGAATTGATTGAATTTCATATTTTTTGAAACTTTCAAGAACCTTAATTTTATGATAACCAATTTATCTATTACTTTTTAAAAATATTTATTTTATATATTGCTTTGTTTTCTTCTCAATTGTAGTACCATGTTAAAAGGTCAATAATCTAATATTTGATTTCCCAAGTTGATTGTTTGTGTTTATGTCTTATTTGGTATGTTCGCATCCAAGTTTTGTATGGATCTGATGAGAAATCATCTAAATGATCACAATTGGCTATGTTTTAACATTCAAAGCTAAGTAGATAATTGTTTAGAATCCATTAATGTATTTGCCATTAATAGAGATAGGTAGAAACTTGTAAGTAAATGCTCATTATCTTTTTGTACATTGGTGACAACTATAATTAATGAACTAAATTTGTTGATGTTGGATTTAGAACTATGGCAACACTTTAGAGGGGGTGAATAGGATGATAAAAAAAATTTCAAAAATCTTAAACTAGTTCAATGAAACCTTAACGCGGTAGACACAATGATAAGAGTGCTAAGCACAATTGCACATGAGGCACAAAATTTATGTATTCTTTATGATCTTAGTTAAGTATTCGAAGATAGTCTAACATGAATCTATGTTTTTTTAAAAATATCACGATTTTGATCACACTTTTTCATCTTGGCGCATTTTTCACTAATAATTCCCACGTTATTGAAAGAATCTTTAAAATCTTTATAAAGTCAAAAGGTAACGATTTATTCACAATTTAATCACATATTTTTCAAGAAAAGTATACTTGTATAAAAGAAGCTCACTCATTTCTATAACATATATTCTTAAAATTATATTTTATATTTTAAAAAATTAACATATCTTTCACGATTTTTTCACGAAGTTGTCAGATTTTTTTTGCCGATTTGAGATTTTTTCCTCATACCGATTTTTTCCCGAATCCCAACTTGATGACATTGCTCGATAAGACCACCTTTAATTGTTTGTTAATTATCTATTAACGAGTAAACTTATTAGTTTATAAGATATTTAATATTCTATTAGAGTTTTTCAATAAAAGAAGAACTATTTCACGAGCCATCACTCATATTCGCCCCAAACTGATCCCCAGGAACATGAATGTAGCTTATGCAACTGAGATTACAACCCTAGGGAGTAGAAATATCAAGCAATTATTGGACATCTGGGGTAAAATAGGAGAAGGCAAGGAGGAAAAAGGGGGAAAACAACGACGAACGGGGGAGATTAACTGGTTTTGGGATTGGCTAGATGGTTCTAGAGTGCTTGGATTTTTGTTATTGCCATAGGAGAAGTATGCTTGCTGCCTCCCCTACCCACTTGCTCTCTCTGTCTCTCTATCTATCTCTATCTCTCTATCTAAGCCCGAAACTTCTTTAGGACTTCGGGCGTGCCCTTAGCACTTTATTCATTGAAACAAAAGTTTTACAATGTGGAAGGAGACATAAAAGCCTTACTTCCAATAAGAAAAACTAAGACTTGATATAAGGTAGACCTAAACGGTCAAGCACAATAATTCATTTAGCTCTTTTAGGTAGAGTATCCTTACTGAAGAATAGACTCCTACCCTCTTAACAAGCAAGGTTAGCCACAAAATCTGCAAGCGCATTGACTTCTCTATAGACGTGATGTACCTTTAACTCAAACTCAGACACCAAATTCAGAGTCTCCTCCTACTACAGCCAAAGAGACCATGGTGGCTTAGTGCCCTTATGAATGAGCATGACCAAGATTTGAGAGTCCAAATGAATTTCAGAGATGGGGATTTGAAATTACTTACAGCAACACAGTCCATCTAGAGGAGCTCTGCACTCAACCACTATAGCAGAAGAAGCTTGATAGAAAAAGGCGCAAGCAATAATAACTCTCCCTATGTAATCTTGGATTGCACCTCCACCTCCAGATTTTTTGTTAGTATACTTGGAAGCACCATCAATGCTTAACACAAACCATCTTTAGGCTTTGGCGATCAGAGAATCTTGACAGTGGCACTCCTAGGAGCAGAAATAGTGACGTCTAGAGCAACCAGATCCCAGTTCCTTTGTGATGACCAAAAGTATCGCCATTTAAAGCATCTTGAATGTAAGCTTGAATGTAATTGTGAATTTGCTGCACATTCACACCACTTTCGTCATGTCTCCTAGATTCCTAAAGGACCAAATAAACCAACTAACGAGGACTAGGATGAAACATCTGACAAAACCAATATGTGCTGCCAATGTATAACCATCCATCCATGAGTGAATCATAGTCTTCAAAGATGTAAAATCCATAGTAACCTTTAGTAAATCAGCATATAATTCCTCATGTCTCGAGCCAAGTCCCCCATCATAAAAAGATGATCAAGAGTCTCATCATGTGGTTCTCTACAACGAGAACACTTAGAACACAACTGAGCTCCCAACTTCATTAAACAGTCATCCGTGGGCAAACTATACATGTAACATCTCTAAAGTAAGAAGGACATTTTGGATGGAATTGATTGATGCCAGAATTTATCTTGATTAGGATGTTTTCTTCTCCGAATAACATCTCATGCCGAATAGGAAGTGAACAACCCAAATTGACTGGGCTTCCCTATCAGAACGTCCGGTCCTTGACCCAGGTTAGTTCATGTCTTGTAGGTCTACTACATAAGCTATCTTCCTATTGAGACAATTGATGGAGGAATATAGAGAGATGTAGACAGATTTATACATGATTTTTATTGATTTAGAGAAAGCCTACGATCGTGTACCTAGGGAGCTAATTTGGTGGACTTTAGAGAAGAAGGGAGTATCTAAAGCATATATTCATGTGATTAAAGATATGCATGAGAGGGCTTTTATGAGTGTGAGGACTAATGCTGGAGAGACATCCGAGTTCTTTGTTAAAATTAAATTACATCAAAGGTTAGCGTTAAACCTTATCTTTTTACTTTAATTATGGATAAGACCACTAAACACTTGCATGGTGACATCCCTTGGTATATGCTATTTGCATATGATATTGTTCTAGTGATGAGGATATTAAGAGTTTGAATGATAAACTAGGACAATAGAGATTCGTTTTGAAATTTAAAGGTTTTAGGATGAGTCGAACTAAGATAGAATATATAAAATGTAATTTCAGTAATAGAGAGGTTGACCAGGTAGATTTAGTTACTATCGAGGATTAAGTTATTTCTAAAAGTAACATTTTTTTTATGTTTAAGATATATTATTCAAGATAATGAACAGATCCAGAAAGATGTCATAGAGTCAAGACTGGTTGGCTGAAGTAGATAAGTGCAACTGGAGTCTTTTGTGATCGACGGGTCCCCTTAAAACTCAAAGGAAAGTTTTATAGGACAGTTGTAAGACTTGCTATGTTATATAGTTCCGAGTGTTGGGCTATGAGAAAGGATCATGTCCAAAAGTTGCGTATTACTGAGATGCGGATGTTGAAGTCGATGAGTGGTAAAACTAGAAAAGATAAAAATAGGAATAAAAATATACATAAGTGTTGAGTATCAATTAGTTTTATCGATAGGATTGAAAATGTCCAAAAGTCCGTCAGACAAGAAAAAGCCTATTTAGTTTTATCAATTATCCATTTATAAACTTCTGCTAACCAAATGACACAAGATAAAGAAAAACCAGTTTCCTTCTTGTGCTTAAAGTGTCTGTGCAGGATGTTGATAAGAAGTAAGTTATGCACCAGAAGAAGCTTCCAAGGACAAATTCAACTACCTCGAATAGAATTCCAAGGATACTCTCTTTGTTTTGTCTCTGAAAAATTCAAACGTTAGACTCAAGGGGGAATCCTGCATATTTCTTCTCATCAGTTTAAATGGCAAAATTTTGAAGACCTATATAAATAGAAGATCTTCACCAAAGAGAAGAAAGAAATATCTAGCCAAGGGATCAAGTATAGAAAAATCCACACCACTGAGCACAAGTGATTTCAAGAGGGAGAGTTGCGCCTAAACGCCTAGCAAACAATCCTGCGTGAAGATTTCAAGAGCCCTGCTTCAGTATTCTCTTCCACAAGTTTTTGAAGATCTTCCTCATATCAAGACCAGTGTTATCTACTATTTCATTATTTATTATCTTGATTTGTGTTGTGTTGTCTGAAAAGAACACTTGAGAAATAGTCACTTTCATTTGTTTCAGCTCATTTGTTGTTCCTCTTCTTATGTGTGGAAGAGTAGACCTATTTGCGGATAGGTAGTTATTTTCCTTTAGTTGATTAAAGGGAAGACCAGCTGAGTTTGGGTGTTGAGAGACCGACAAGGGGTCAGTACTTTGTAGTGTGAAACTGACATGGGGTCAGTACCTTGTGTGTTGATTGACCAGCATAGGGTCAATTCCTTGTGGAGTGAAAATTCTAAAAGGTTGCTTGGGGACTAGATGTAGGTTTGGATAGAGCGAACCAGTATAAATCCTGTGTGCAATTATTTTGTGTGATTGCTTTCTTCTTCCCTATTGTTCTTTGCATCTTTAAGCTTTTGCATTTAAGTTTTTAGTTCTAGATTTTTATTTACCTATTCACCCCCCCTCTGGGTTAGTCTAGCCTTGGGCAACAAGTGGTATCAAAGTCTGGTCTCTCATATATTTGAGCTAATAGTCAAGAGAGTAATGGCTATAACAAACAGTTATGCTGAAGGTCAATCTATTAACCGCCCTCCATTATTTGAAGGGGAAGACTACTCTTACCGAAAATGTCATATGGAATATTTCCTTAAGGCAGTTGACCTTGACCTTTGGGTAGTGTTTGAAGATGGCAATTACACTATAACTGTGCCTAGAGACAAGGGGGCTGACAATGACAAACGCCTATTATCTTTGAATAATAGGGCAAGGAGCATTCATTCTCTGTTATGCATTGTCAAAGAAAGAGCTCAATCAAATCTCTGCCTGTAAGACTGCGAAAGAAATGTGGTAGAAACTTTAGTTTGCCTATGAAGACACAGATTAAGTCAAGGAGACCAGGATAGATATCCTGGTTACATAATATGAAAAGTTCAAGATGGAATCATGAGAAACCATCATCCAAATTTATTCAAGATTTACTGACATTATAAATGGGTTAATGGCTCTAGGAAAGGAGTAAATTTGGAGACCTTGTTCGAAAAATTCTAAGGTCTCTGCCTAGTCAATGAATGCTAAAGGTGACAACTATTAAAGAAGCCCATGATCTCAATAGCAGGTCACTTAAGAAGCTCATTGTGTCCCTCATGACCCATGAGATTAAAATGGAAAGACTTGGGGAGAGTACCTTCAAGAGAAGAGTCTCTATTGCTGTCAAGATCTTTCAAATAAGCACCAAAGAAGTAACATCATCTACTGAAGACAGTGATGCTAATGAAGACAAAGATCAAGCTCTTCTATCTCGAAGACTTTTAAGAATTCTTCAAAAGAAGAAGTCCAAAGTATCTCACAGAGGCACTACAAAAGGAAGTTCACCAAAGACAAGAAGCATGAGTCTACTTGTTATGAATGGAATCAGCCTGGACATCTAAGATCTGAATGTCCACAACTCAAGAAGAAGGAGATCAAAAAGAAAGAACATCCCAAAGGATTCAAAAAGTCCTTCAAGAATAAAGTAATGGCAGCTATATGGGACAATGAAGATGCTATATCTATCTCATCCAGCTCAGATGAAGAAGAAGAAACAACCAACCTTGAATTAATGTCCAACTATACTCATCAAATTTATGAGCAGGTAATCTCTGCCTCAACTTTATTTTCAGATTCAGAATCTAATGAGGAACTGTCTTTAGAAGAAGCCTTTGATGACCTGTATAAAAAATTTAAAATTCTCTCTAAAGACTTCAAAAAACTTAAAATAGATCATAATAAATTAAGTTCTATAAGTGTTTCCTTAAAATATGAAAACTCATATTTATCATAGGATAATGGAAGATTAAAATCAGAAAATATCCATCTTGGTAAGGTAATTAAAACAAATGACATTAAACTTCAAGACCTTAAATTTGAACTCTCAAAGATAAACAAGGAAAATATGATTTTTAATGAAGATAAAATCAAACAAGATGAGCTAATTCAAGAGAAAAAAAAAACTATTATTAAGACTTAATTAATCTTTAATAACTTTTATTAAAGTGTATTTCTCAAGAAATAATGAACTCTAGCAATAAGATATTATTATTAAGAGTTAACTTATCACTTAATAACCTTTATTAAGTGTCCCTTAATTAATAAATAATTTCACAACAATAATTGTTACGAAGGTAAATATCTAATCACTTAATTAAAATAAATTAACAACATTTGTTAATTAATATTAAGGTCACAACTTAAAAATTAATTAACAACACATGTTAATAATGATTTTAGGATCATATCATAAAGAACTCCTCTAAACACTTAAATAAAATAAAATTAACAACAATTGTTAATTATTTTCAAGGTCATAACTTAAAATAAATTAACAACCCTTGTTAATTATATTTAAGTTCACATCTTAAAAATAACCCCCTTTTAAGATCACATCTTAAAATCAACCTTTTATTAACTGAAAATTATAAATTTTAGTTTAAAACAAATTTTAAACTTTGCTTAATTTTAATTTCTAGTTAATAGGGGTGGGGTTTTAATTTAATATGGTTTTTTTTTTAGGATAAAAACTGGGTTAATGGGCCGGGTTAGAGGGGCTGGTCCATTGGGCCTGGGCACGGGCCTGGCCCGGACCTTACTTGGCTCGAACCAGGCAGGGCCTGGGCTCGTTGCAACCTTGTCGGGCCAGGTCAAGCGCCTGGCGCGCCTGGGCCGGGCTCGGGTTCCCCCCCCCCCCCCCCTTTTGTAGGTATCCAGCAGCGGGACCGGCCGAAAAACTGCAAGGGGTTGCCCCCCCTCCCCCCCCTTCGTCCCCGAGGCCGATGGTCATCGGCCGACGAGCCAATGCCGCCGGTTGCCCCCAAAACATCCGGTTAAAAGGTCTAAAACCGTGGCCTTCCCCCCAAAAAAATTCTTCCAACATTTGAAAAACTCTTGAAAGGGAAGCTCCACCACCGGCCGCCGATGACAATAGGGGGGACGTCGGGGACTGGCAGGGATAACCAAGCACACCAATCTCCCTTTTGTAGTCTCTGAACACCATTGAAGCCCCAACCAAGCCATGAAGACTTATTCTTCATCTCCATGAAGAACCATACGAAAAACCCCAAACTAAAAATCATTTTTCTTCACAGAAAATTAAGTCTAAGATGTTAAGTTCATCACATGAACTAATTTTATGAGAATAACAAATCTTAGCATGTAAATCATTTTAAAATAGTAATTTTGCCGTCACGAAACGGATCAGAGCGGAACCTGGCTTTGAAACAGAATCAAAATTTCCGCCCGATGCCCGCAGATCCATTTCGGAACAAAATTGAAAATCGAAAAATAGGTTATGATTATATCATCTTGCGCGGATTCGAATCTGCAACCGTTTCGGTTCCGTCGGGGCGATGCTGCTAGTCACACAAGCGTCTGGCCTCCAGCGGTATCCACGCGATGCTCCGCAGATTGTGTGTATACAAAGAGGACGGTGGGAGCACGATCGCATTGTTAATACTTTGTAATAGCAACATCAAAGTCATTGGGAATGACATTAGAATGTTACCATTAGTAAAAGCATTATTATCCATGTACTTCTCTATAATGGGTTTGGATGCGACATCCTGTGTATTGGGAATACGAATCTATTTAGATAGATCGATGAGGATATTACCATCAGTTATATTAACATGTATGTCAAAATGTTTGGCATGATAAATTCCATAATAAGTCTCAATTCTGTAGACATATAATTTATTTCTTTAAGGAAAGGTTCTTTGAAGAATACCGGAGAGACCTTGATAGACGGAGTGAAACACATCATTATGTACTCAAAAAGTGTTAAGGGTTCACTCCTAGATGATGAAGAGGATGATTTGAAACTATGAGGTCACACTGACTCAAATTTTAAATCAGACATGTGTTTAGCCTTCTAATAAGAAAGCAGTGGATTGGAAAAGTTCCAAGCTAGAGACCACTGCTAACATGATTATAATAGATACTGTTTATAAAACAATATGGAGTGGATTAGAAGGGTTCCAACCCAGAACTCGCTGCTAAGAAGACGACATAAACAAATGATACTGTTATTGGAACAGTATGGATGAAAGAGTTCATCCCTGAACTAGATGTAGTTCTAAAAGGTCTCTGATCCCGTCCCGTTGTTGTAGGACAACAGTGGGAGCAGTTAATTTTGTTGTAGAGCCATGGTCTCATCAGAAGTTGTAGAACATTTTGAGGCTCTTTCACAAGTTTAGAGACATTATTTAAGAGGGAATAACGTAATAAAAAATATTCCATCTATGAATAATTTATCAGATCTCTGACCAAGCCTTACTCGCAAACTTTATGTGAGCATCATCTAGATTTGATAGAGATCAAATGCGATGTTAATTGGCTTGAGTCCAAGTTGGAGATTGTGAGATATAGGTTTCCTCAAAGCCAATCATTAGGCACCTATTGCAATCTGGTTCACTAATAAATGACATTTATTTCATTATGTCGTTTGACATATTTATAATTGCATATAATAAAGTTCATGAATGTGTGCAATAGTCATCAGATTATGATTAGATCATAATAATGAGACTGATGACTTATAAAAACATGTTCTTAATTGTTCCTAGTCGTGGGATATTTGAGGAGGACATCAAACATCCGGTAAGACTAGTACAGGTTATTCCAGCTCATATGATGAGGGTGACTGATCTTGTTAGTAATTTGTGTGGAGACACTATGGTGAACCTGTAGGTGCTCATTGGGGCACTGAACTGATCCGATATGAATCGCCAAATGGTAATTTACCTGACTGTCAACCGGCTTGATTCATTGTCATAGTGGCGTGGTTGATCTTTGGACTTGAGACACCTAAGACATCTTGTCAGTGGACTTCTGGGCTTTGACCTTGGCTTACAAATCTCTATCCATGTGATCTCTAATAGTCAAGGATCGGGTCCAGTAGAAGACCTTTGAAGGTGATTGTTTGTTCAATATAGGATCATTCGCTCTTAGGTAATTGGAGAGAGAACGCTCTAGGGTAGATCTGCAGGAGTCTCTGGCTAGAGCAGACACAATATCAGAAAAAGTGTTTTCTTATATTGTATAGTGGAGTCTGATCCAAGTGAGTTGACCATCTAAAGTTGGACAGTTTGACCATGCCCTAGGTCTACTCTAGAGCATTGTGCGAATGAAGGATTATAGCTGCGTAGTAACTGTAGATAGGCAGGTTTCATGAATGGGTTGCTGAACCCTATTACCTTACGAGATCATGTGGTGTTGCTTGGCACCCAACTTGATCGAAAATCTGGCACCCATTACATGAGATGTTAATTCGCTTAAGTAATTAATTAAATATGAGATATTAGTTAATTACCATAAGTCAATAAAATGTTATTGGACTTAACGAGCTGAAAACTAGACTAGTATATAGGCCTAGAGGGTCATACGCAAATATATTCTCAGTTAGTGGTGTTTTAGTGGGTTTTTATATTTACTTGGGGACTTTTATGAGAAGTCGCGCCGACTTAATATATATAGACAAGTTGTAGAGAAACTTTGGGCCAAGCTCCAGGAGCTCTCATTGCTGGCCGCCCCCCCTCTCTCTCCTCCTCCTCTGGGCCCCCCTCTCAGGGTGTCGGGTGCTTCTCATCTCTGCCGCACGCAATTCCTGAACGTTCGGAATTCATCGTTCGCAGGTTTCGGACATCGTTGCGGCGAGGGATCTTCAGCGAGCGTGCTGATCTAGACGAGGGAGCGAGGACAAAGCACCGTGGAGGATCACGTGGATACTGTTGGAGGTCGGACGCTTGTGTGTCTAGCGGTATCGTCTCGACGGAACTGACACGGATGCGTATTCGAATCCGCATACGGTGATATGATTACAACCAGGTTTTTCGGTTTACGATTTTTGTTCCGAAACGGATCTACGGGATCGGGCGGGATTTTCTTTTCATATTTCCATTGTGTTCTTCGTGTCCTGCCTGGATCTTAACAGTGGTATCAGAGCCATGTTTCGTTTTGATCCGTTTCGGAACGCTAAAATTATTTTTCTAGAATAATTTCTATGCTTGAATCATTTTTCTCCCACGGAAGTTGTTCATCGGATGAGCAAATAATATTTAGATTATTTTTCTGTGAAGAAAATAATTTTTTATTAGGGGTTTTTCTTTTGTTCTTGATGAGGATGAAGAACGGTTTCAAGGTTTTTAGGCAGCTACCAACCGTCCTCGTCGTCGCTGGTGTGACCGGCGGTGGGCGGCGACCTCGCCGACCCCCTATTGGGCGGCGGTGACTGGCGGTGGAGCTTCCTTCCCCCTCCTTCCCTCATGCTATTTGTTGCAGCAATTTGTAGAATGAAGGGGCTTTGGAGCTGTAAAGAGGGGGCTCATCGGAGCTCCATCGGCACTGGCCTCGCCGGCCCCTGATGGGGCGGCGGGGAGGGCGGGTGGCGTCGCCCTGGTCCCCCCTTGCTGGAGTCGGGCAAGAAGGGGGGGGGGGGGGGGGGGGGGCAGTCGACGGCTGCAGACCCGGTGCGGGTCCTGGCCCGGGCCAACCCGCCTAGGCGGTTCAGGCCAAACTCGAGCCAGACCCAGGCCCGCTGTCGGCACGCCTGGCTCGGGCCTAGGCCGGTCTGGCCTGAGCCAGCTGGCCCGTCTGGCCCATTAAATCCCTTCAAACACAGCCCATTAACCCATTTTCACCAATAACCCCTTATTAAATAAAACCCCAACCTATTTAACTTAAAAATTTAAATTGTATTATGTTTAAAATATGTTTAAACTTTGAATTTATAATTTTGAGTTATTATAGGGGGTTGATTTTAAGATGTGATCTTAAAGGGGGTTATTTTTAAGATGTGATCTTGAATTTAATTAAGTGATTAGATGAATATAATTTCTTAGCAATTGTTGTTATGAAATTATTGCTTTAATTAAGGGACACTTAATAAATGGTTATTAAGTGATTAACACTTCTACATCGATTAACATTTGAAAGGGCAATTTGATTACTAAGGTTAGTCGGGTATCGGTTGCACTTTAAGTCCTATAGCGAATAACTCTTTGATTACTGCTTTAAGTCTTCAATCGATTGGCTCTATCGATTACCTATAAGCTTTACATTGATTAATGCTTCGGTTACCAACTTAAGACTTATATCCATTGACTCTTTGATTAACACGTGAAGATACATATTGATTAACACTTTATGCGTTATTCAATTAGGTTTAGAAGGTTCACTTCGATTAACTCAACAAATAGCAGTCGATTTGCACTCAAGCATTACATCCATTAACATCTTATCAATTTACGTTATGTCTCTTTGATTAAGGTTATATCAATTTGATTGATTAAGAATCATTTTCGTTATCGATTATAGCGCCTTAACGGTCGTCATGACAATTACATTATCATTTATACTTGGTAACTATATTATCATTATCAATAAAATTTGTAATTAGTTAGCCGATACTCTTAATTGTATTTTATAAATACTTTTTGATAGAGATCTCTGCCATATCTTTATATGATAGATTGTGTACCTTTTTTATGCTAGCATGTTGTACTATCATTAATTGCGTCGAACCTCTGATTGACAGATTTTCTTTTAACTTTTTACTTTATTTTTATCTCTGTCTGTCAGACCAACAAAAAAGATGTTTAGTTTTATCAATTATCCTTTCATAGACTTCTGCTAATCAACTGACACAAGGCAAAGAAAAGTCCGTTTCCTTCTTGTACTTAAGTGTTTGTGCAGGATGCTAATAAGAAGCAAGGTCTGCACCAGAGGAAGCTTTCAAGGATAAATTCAACTACCTCGAACAGAAGTCCATTGATACTCTCTCTCTATTTTGTCTCTGAAAAATTCAAACGTTAGACTCAAGTGAAAATCTTGCATATTTCTTCTCATCAGTCTAACGGGCAGATTTTTGAAGACCTATATAAATAGTAGATCTTCACCATAGGGAAGAAAGAAATATATAGCCAAGGGATTAGCATAAAAAAATCTATACCACTGACCACAAGTGATTTTAGGAGAGAGTTGCACATAAATGCCTAACAAATAATCCTGCGTGAAGATTTCAAGAGCTTTACTTCAACATTCTTTTTCACAAACTCTTGAAGATCTTCCTCAAATCAAGACCAGTGTTCTCTACTGTTTCATTATTTATTGTCTTAATCTGTGTTGTGTTGTCTGAAAAGAATACTTAGCTGTTGAGAAACAATCACTCTCAATTTATTTTAGCTCATTAATTGTTCTTCTTCCTGTGTATGGAAGAGTAGACCTTTTTGCAGACAGGTTGTTGTTCCCCTTTAGTGGATTAAATGGAAGACCAGCTGAGTCTTGGTGTTGTGAGACCATCAAGGGTTCAATACCTTGTGGTGTTGTGAGACCAACAAGGGGTCAGTACCTTGTATGTTGATTCACTAGTAATGGGTTAGTTCCTTGTGGAGTGAAAATCCCAAGAGGTTGCTTAGGGGCTGCTTATGCAAAATAGGCTGCGATGGTTTGGTTATGCACATCGGCGCCTAAGTTCAGCACTAGTTAAGAGGTAACTAGTTAAGAGGTAACTAGTAATTGAGTTATGTGTGCATCAATTATGAGGCCTGTTGAATCGATTAAATGACTGATCTTTTTTATTGTTTCCTTAGTACTTACTCCATTCCCTAGGATCTTATAATCAATCTCTATGAGTGCTCAAGATGTGTTATTGAGATTGAAATTAAATATTGTGCAAAACATTCAAAATCATGATCGCCAAAGAATGAAATTATCAAAAAAAGTCGTAAAGTGATCGCGTGTGTAACTAGGATTTGTGAGATGATTGTGAATTCATAACTTCTTCCTCCTTAGCCGCCAAGGATGAAGAGCCTCTCTTCTCTTTTCGTTCTTTCACTCTCTCTTGATGATGAAGCTTGTTCTAATCTTTGTGTTCCTTGCAAAGAAAGCAAACAAAACAAATAAAAACAAGGATTAGAGCTTTAATTATAGTGTAATATCTATTCTATATGAGAAATAAACATGCAACTAAACTAGAAACTCACTTTTTGTGTCTTTTTTTTTAAACCTCTATATGCAAAGGATGATAGATTATGTAACTTCTTCCTCCTGTGTCTTGCTCATTTAGCCATCACTCCCCATTCCCTCTCCAACTCCTAAAGAAATGTGAATGCTAAAGTAAAAGATCCATATTCCCCTCTCATTCCCATTACTGCACCCATGCCTACCCCCTTCTTCTAAGACTTGTCTAATGATAAACCTGTTACAAATAAATGGGACCCCCATGCCTACTCCCTTATTGTAAGATCTGCTAATGATAAACCTGTTGTGAACAAATGGGGCAGAGTCGGACTATATTCACTCTGTTTACAGCATAAGTGTGTCGAGTGGATTTCTGAAGCAAATTTAGCATACTAATGGGCATAAACATGATCCTTGATTTCTCTAAATTGACTAGGATTTTGTTTTCCTGTGTTAACCATTTGACACTGATCCTGGATATGTTAACACTTGATGTAAGTAAACTGCTTACTATTGTGCCTATGCTGAATGGTTCTTGAATTAAGCTTAACCTACCAATGGCAGATATTTCTAATAGAGCTTCAATTGTACCTTATCCTAGTCCTAAAAATTGTCTGTAAATGATGATTTGAATAAGCAACAAGTAATGTCCATAGTTCTGCATGCAAGCCCTTCCTCCGTTTGCATTGTAGATTGTGGACTTTTTGGTATATAAAATATGAAAAATTTAGACATTTCCATTTCTTACTCTGATATCAATTTTTTCATAGAAGAATGCACATGTTTTCGCATAAATATTGCCAAATCCACTTTCCAGAACTCTGAAAGAGCACTCACCAATTGGCAACAGTAACAAAATGCAATCAAGTGGTATGACAAGTTCATCAATAGAACAACAATACATTTTTCTACACAAAGCTCATAGTTTATCTTAAATGACTACGTAATATTGTGAAAAGTGAACTAATGTAGATGGATTTGAGATAACTACCAGGAAAGAAAACATAAACTAGTAGATTTCAAGTGCACAATGGCTTAGAGTGACAATGCTTTGATAGAAAGATTATATATATATGGAAATAAATGAACCTAAGGACCAAAGACACGCATACAACTAAGAGTTGATCTGAGGAGATGTACATACACAGAGACAGAGAGATAGAGGGTCATGCCCTTAAAACTCAGGGCATAGGGTCATCAGCACAAAGATGGCATCCCTCAAGCACACAGAGGGCATGCCCTTAAAACTCAGGGTCATAGGGCCATTAGTACAAAGATGGCATCCCTTAAGCACTAGGACCCTCTACACACACACACACACATACACACCCACACACACAAACAGT
The DNA here is from genome assembly GCA_030544215.1 of Zantedeschia hybrid cultivar. Lineage (NCBI taxonomy): Eukaryota > Viridiplantae > Streptophyta > Magnoliopsida > Alismatales > Araceae > Zantedeschia > Zantedeschia hybrid cultivar. The sequence continues at coordinate 4,575,885 of JARZZO010000007.1, forward strand.
CAATTAACAACTATTTTAAAAAACTTATACATAAATCTATTTTGTTGCCCAGTTTGTGCCAATCATTTCTAAACTGACAACCAGATCAACCTTTTATGGCTGACTATTTCAGAATATGTAGATAATACCTAGTCACTTCTTTTTCCTTCTTCTTTCATCGCTTTGCACAATTAAACTCCAAGTAGTCCAAATCTACTGGATATTATCATATACCAATCTTGTTAGCAAACCAAGGGTCTGCTATCCTCATGAATGATCCATCTCACTCGAGTTGTTGCTCAGCATTGACCGTAAAAAGTGATTATGAATAATTACCCTTTCTAATAACCAAGCCAGATGGAAGTTTTACACTCTTCTAAGAAAAGCTGATTTCAGATTTTAGTCATGAAATTGGATGTACACCAGATTATGCCATTATCTGAAAATTTGATTTCTCAGAATTAGTTTGAATTGTAATCAGTTATATATCTCTATTCACTTCTAGATACCATTCTAAGTGAAGATCTTTAAAATCATCAGAATTATATCGTTAGATTACCCACTACCAAATAATAAAATGACCTTTAAACTCATCCGAACTATACGGTCAGATTATGCACTACCGAATAATAAAAATAAGTTCGAACATGTTAAAACTCAGGTATACAATTGGTTGACTGAAGAAAAGGACAGAAACAAGACCAACATAACTGGTAGCTAGTGATATTAAGAAAAAAGAAGAATATGAAAATTAAACAAGAACAGAAAAACAATGGTCCTGCCGATTGGGTGACAAGCAAGTACCCCCAGATATGTTTAAGATTTACTCCAACGTTAATATGAATTAATGGTCATTGCTATATCCTCAAGGTTGATATAACAATGGTTAGCTTTGCTATAATTTCAAGGCACAGGTAACTGGTTCCAAGTATGCCAAGTCTACTGGATATTATCAGTTACCTTCCCCGACTGGGTGCTGATTGTGTAAGAAAATGAATACCCCTAGTTAGAGAATTGGATTACCTGGAACCACCCACAAATAGTCCTTCATTATACTTCAAACATATACAGGGTGATGCCCATTCTATACAGGGCAATGGTCTCCACCACGCATGTTTATAAAAGGTGGGACCAATGCAAGGGAACATCCTACACAGGCAAGGTATGTCATATACGGTTGTGTGCAGAGCAAGGCAAAGACAACATACGGCAAGGCTCAAAACATTACAACTACAGCTAATAACAGCTAAGAGCCTAGCACGCCTCCTCAAGCTGGAGGGTCGTAAGAGCACATTCTAAGCTTGAGACGAACCAGCCGGAATCGGGCACCACTGAGAGCTTTTGTCATGATATCAGCTAATTGATCTTTGGTGGAGATGAACTTGATGCACAAACATCCATTGGCAACTTGATCTCAAACAAAGTGAAAGTCAATCTCAACATGCTTAGTGCAAGAATGGAAAATTGGATTAGCTATGAGGTATGTAGCACCCAAATTATCACACCATAAGATTGGAGGCTGACGTCAACATGCCCAATTCACGAAGAAGAGACTGAAGCCAAATAAGCTCAGTAGTGGAGTTTGCAAGAGGTTGATATTCAGATTCGGTGCAACACCAGAATTAAAGGAGTCTTGCTCTGTCTATTTGTAGACAAGAGATGAAGATGAGTACGCTTTCCAAGCATACATGGCACAGACTGATGAGGACTTTCACTGAAAGAACATGGAAGATTATGAAATCAAACTACATACTGAAGACCATGAGGACTTGGATGACCAAGACGTTGATGCCAGCAGTCAACAGACACTTTTTCTGCTAGAAGAGTGACAACAGGTGAACCATTATTCTGTGCGAAGGGCCCTTTCAGACAATACAGTCCGTGTAGCAGGGTTGCTCTAGATGCTCGATCCTTAATCAAAAGGTAACTAGGATGAAATTCAAAGAAGTCATTGTCCTTAGGAAACTTATGGACAGAAAGCAATTGTTTTGTAATGGCTGAAAGATGTAAAATATTAGAGAGCATAAAGGAATGGGAAGGATAAAGGAGGTGACTAGATCCAATAGGATTAATAGTCAAACCTTTACCGTCACCAACATGAAGCTGATCAGGTCCCTTGTATTCTTCCTTCTGAGATGGACATGCGTTGAAGATCCGGTGTAACATGATGGGAAGCACCTGTCTCGGGGAACCAATCCTCATAGGCGGGCAACGTGGGTTGATAAAACGGCAGAATGAGCTTGCACACTGTTGCCATTGGTGTTGTTGCCACGATGGCGCAAACGACACTAATAGGCCACCCTTCACGTGCTAGTAGCAGCTCTGCAGTGGACCATGCCCAAGCTCCTTTGACCCAATTTGGCTTCATCATATCGGTGCCGAGTTGCTGCCACATCAGCACTATGTGAACCAAACCCATAGCCCAGAATGATGACCAATAGGAGGATGCCACATGAGTGCCACACAAGTGTCACATCAGCACTGGGCCATCTAATACTAGTTTTTGAGCATGGGTTGACCTTTGAGGGACATCTATAAGGAAACTTGTTTTTTCTTGTTTCTCCTATTTAGATTCCTCATAAATAAAATTAAAATTAGTTCTCCATAGAGTTCCTTTGAACACTAGAAATAGTAGTTTTTGCTACTCAAGTGCAAAAAATACAGAATCGAGCACGTTTAAATGAAAAGGAGGAAAGTAAGGATGTAGATACAGCTGGATATTAATGTGGATGCGCAGTCAAATGAGCATCTCAATTCCTTCCTCTGACATACCAGGGGTAACTTTGTTGTATATGACCATGTGTCATCTTAACAAAAGTGATAACAATGCATAGAAGTTTTATGTGACTAAATCATTCACTCATGTGTGAAGATAGAACTATATAGAAATAAGCAAGCAAAACACTTTGAATAACTCGTGCAACATGCATAATATAAAGTTATAAAGTAGTCTTAAAGGAAGTTAATTTTGGTTGAACTTTTAAACATAGAAGCTAGTGCGAAAACAAGTTCACAAGCTATGGGTACTAACAACCAATGTGTGCCTATTAAATGTAAATTCTAGCACAAATTACTATTTTGTTTAGTTTTCTCAAAATTGATATGTTATGAAGTCCTCTCAAATGCCATTGCTTCGGCAGGTGAGTATTTAAAAGGGTGACGTCATGTCTGTTAACCAATGTCACTATATTGGAATTCTGAAAAAAAAAAAATCAAAAAGTTTGAGTTCCTTTCACAAGGGTATGTTTTTTTATCACAAAAATATGTGATTAAGTCAAGATTCAATTTCAGCCTTTGGAGGTTATGAAGATTTTAAACATTTTTTCAATAAATAAAAAAAGCATTTGAAATGAAAAAGTGTGATTAAATCATACGTTTTAAATAACTTGCATTTATTTACTAGTGATAACAATATCGATTATTTATGGGACATGAAAAAGACAATAAACAAGACTCAAAGTAAGTTAAAGGATTGAAATAGATTACTGTTGATAATTACTATGAACCATTTAACTTCCATGATCTTAAGTTCATAATCTACCAAATTTGCCAACCCTCAATATAGAGAGAAGGCACATGTACAGGTTTTTGGACGTAAGCATTTGATAGCAATTTGATAGAAAATTTGAATTATAAAATATACAAGATGAAAGAATCCCAAATCTTACAACAAAGTTCATAGGAAATCCATATCAAATAATCTACAGAAAAACTTCTATACGAAAGAAGTTCTGGGTTTAAAAAAAAGTTTAACAGGACGCAAAGCTCAGATCAACTAACCTCAAAGATATGAAAAATGAATAAATATATAGTCTAACCCAAAGTGAATATATACAACCAAGGAAGTTCCAAATATATACATAACAATCTCCGATTGTTATACCTATAGCCTTATCAATATCATAGTGTCTCTAACGCATGTATGGTCAATGGACCATGAACATAGGTGGTATGTATTAAAAACTGCAGAGTACCTAAATTATACTCAACAATCCTTGTAATGTGACAACAATAATATATTTATACCTTAAAATGACTAACCCGAAGATAAATTAGTCATTTGTATCCCCCAAGTCCCGCTGGATAACAATAAAATGGAACGGACACATGCAACATTTAGAACTTAAGGGTATTGGACGAAACGTAATATTTTACAAGGATACAGGTAACATTAAAAAAGACTTAAGGGGACTTTACCATGTTCAACATTACGTAAGAGTGATCCAAATTATCTAAAAGAAAAGAGCATACATATATCATAACCGTTAATATAAATTCAGAAGCTAAAGATAAAGTAATAAAGGACAGCAAAAGCCTTGTAGGCAAGGTTAAAGGTAACATGCCCCAACGAACGATACAAGTTTATGAGTGGGCCCAAGAAGAAATCACCAAGCATGATAACCACCTCCATCTGTTTGACCAAGACCATGCAAATACTTTCCTTGAGGCTTCACATATAATGACCCTTTTTTTACTAAAGATGGGAAAAAAGTCAATCATGCCCATAAACATCACCAACAGGAAGAAAGAGCCCATGTATATCTGCAGGTTAATAGACTAATTGATAACCCACAGGAAACAATACAGGCAGCCAGCCAAAGCTGCATTCTGTTTCCTTCTCCTCAGAATTGAGATCTACCACTTTTTTATACCTCGTGATGCAGAATACGAAGCAAAGAAACCCTCCCCCATTCCCTTTTGCTTTTATTAGGCCAATTTATGGCCCATCATGTTTTTTAGGAGTTATAAAAACAGGAATAAGGGATGGGAAGTCCTAGAGTCAGGGAGGGAGTCTAAGAGTCGGGAGTTACATATCTCCCTATATGTATGTCGTTTTCAGAGATGGAAAGAGGATGAATGGTTGAAAAAAAAAAAAAAAAAAAATACCTGTGTGTTTTGTTCTCTGTGAGGGAGAACCCCTCCACCCCTCTTCCTCGGTGTGACGCCGAGGGACTCCCCTGCTCCGGTGTGACGCCGGAGTACAGCCGCCGGTGCGACGCCGGCTGGTTTCTTCCCCCTCCCCGGTGCGACTCCGGGGAAACTCTGCCTGCCGGTGTGAGGCCGACAGGAACTCTTTCCCATTTCTCCCCTCCTCTAAACCCCACTTTTATCCCCCCCTCCTTGTCCCGCATCAGTTTTGGTATCAGAGCATACCCGATCCCCCACTGCGCCGCCGCTCCGTCGCCGCCTATCGCTGCCACCGGCCTGCTCCACCGCCCCTCCCACCTGCCGCAAGAACCGCCGCTGCCCTTTCCCCTTCCCTTAACCGCCCCACCGCTGCCTCCCTGCAGTCGCTCTCCCTAGCGCCGCCATCGACGTCGCCGCTAGCCTCTGCCACCAGCGCTGCCCCGCCACTTCACCCCGCTGCCACTGTCCGCACCAGCCACTAGCGCAGGAACCCCCTGCTCCCGGCTTCACCGCCCTGCTCCTGACAGCACGTTGTCGTCGCAGGAACCCCCGGCGCAGTCGCCGCTCGCCGGCGCTCGCACCGCCATCGCCAAACCCTGTCAGGGTCCCTGCCGCCGCCAGCCGATCCGCTTCACCCCGGGTCACCGCCATCATCGCTAGCCGAGGAAGCTCGTTGTTGCAGCTGCCGCATCCACCGCCACCGCCGGTTCCAGACACCTCTGCTGCACACCCCGCCGTCGTCGCCGCCCGGCCGTCACCGCCACCCCGCCATCCCGCCCGCTTCTGCCTCCACCTGTGCCGCCCGCTGCCCTCGTGCCGTTCCGGTGCGGTTAGGGTAAGGAAGAAGAAGGGGGGAGGAAAACGAAAGGGCTCGAGCCCTTTCAGGTGAAGACCTGGTCAAACCAGGTTGACCAGGCTTAGCCCGAACCGAGGGCGTGTTGGCTCGTGCCAATGACCAGGGTGGTCCGAGCCAACTCCACCAGGCTTTAAAATTTTCTAAATTGACTCAACCAGGTTCAAAAGCCAGACGGCCCGGGCCAGGGTTTGATCCGATCTGAGCCAGGCCCGATCTGGTTCGTGGGGGTGCAACAGTGTTGCACTGGGACTATTAGTGCACCTCCCACGTACGGAGCTCGTCTGGACTCCGATTCGCATGCCGTCTGCGCCGTTGAGTTCGTCTTGACGAGGCCATCCCAGATCCAAAGTGCTGCGTCTCCGACTTGCCTCGTTTTGCGTGACACTTCAGCACGCATATCGAGGACCTTAATCGGGCATCTCGAGGCCCACGTCAGCCGTCTCGATTTGCGTACTAAACTTCTGGTGCTTTGATTTCACAGCGGCCAGCAGCCAGACTTGCCTTGTATTGCATGCCGCACTTGCACGCATTACGAGGACACTTGTGTTCACTGTTTCGAAGTCGTCCCGGACTCTGATTTGAGCACCGTCAGTGACTTTGGATTCGTCTCAGCGCGGCCCATCCAATTTCAGCACACATCAGATCCGATTTGCATAGATTTGCGTGCCACTTCTGCATGTATTTCGAGGTGATCTTTTGTGCCCCGTTTTGCGCACCGATCGTACCATTGGCATCCCAGCAGCAAGACGGACCTCGTGAGCTCTTCTTCACCTAGTGGTGCATTGATCTGTACATCATCTGCTCTATCTGGACCAATTTGTCTCACAAGTCGGAATCCTAGGTACGTTTCCTCACGATGGACTTTACGTTTGAGGTGGACCTACCCGATTCTATGCAAGCCATGGTGTTTCTTACTGCAAGTCCGTTCGGTAATTTTATTTCGCAATCGATTGTGGATTCTCTATCCCATACGGACTATATAGTTGTCTCTGGAGACCGAGCTTGTGTGCAATTTTCCCATCTTCTAAAGGACAAAGGCATTTCCCGATCTGTCAGATATTATGATCATGCATGGTGCAAGGTTACACCACAGGGTTCATATATTAGCTTGGGCAAACAATGGATGGACGTGCGACAAGTTGTGATTGATCCCACAGGGCGAGATTGTCTTTTACGACCCGAGGGATACCATACGTCCTTTCGCATTCTCAATTCTACTTATCATACTCCAGAGAAGCTTCAACAGTTATTAGCTTGTTTAGCTAAAATGGCCCCCTCATCTATTACTGGTTGGGATCACGATTTATTCATTGCTTCTGGACTACATTTGATTGATGATACAGTGTTTGAAGTTGATGCCTCATGGGTGGTTCACAGTTGGGATCACGCATTATTTAGACGGTCAGGATTGGATCGCATCTATGATGATGTGTTTTGCACATATACTGCACCAGTTCCTATTATCTCATGGGATCAGGACTTACTTGTTGAGGCAGAGTTACATCTTATTACTGACGATATTTTTGCTGACTCAAAACCTCATCCAACATTTACTGAAGATGTGATGATAGCTACTCGGTACGAGGATATGTATGACTTGCTACAGTCTCCCGTGGATATGATATGGCAGACTTTCTGTGATTCACATACAGCAGACTGGGTGGTGATTCTTGACATGATTATCTGCTTGAAGACTCCCACAGATGATCCAATCGTCCGCTTGATTATACTGGCGCATTTCAAAACTCGAGGACGAGTTTTTTCGAACCAGGGGAGATTGATGCAGAATACAAAGCAAAGAAACCCTCCCCCATTCCCTTTTGCTTTTATTAGGCCAATTTATGGCTCATCATGTTTTTTAGGAGTTATAAAAACAGGAATAAGGGATGGGAAGTCCTAGAGTCAGGGAGGGAGTCTAAGAGTCGGGAGTTACATATCTCCCTATATGTATGTCGTTTTCAGAGATGGAAAGAGGATGAATGGTTGAAAAAAAAAAAAAAAAAAAAAATACCTGTGTGTTTTGTTCTCTGTGAGGGAGAACCCCTCCACCCCTCTTCCTCAGTGTGACGCCGAGGGACTCCCCTGCTCCGGTGTGACGCCGGAGTACAGCCGCCGGTGCGACGCCGGCTGGTTTCTTCCCCCTCCCCGGTGCGACTCCGGGGAAACTCTGCCTGCCGGTGTGAGGCCGACAGGA
>JARZZO010000007.1:4583921-4591421 GCA_030544215.1 Zantedeschia hybrid cultivar
AGAGGATGAATCGAAAAATAGCTGCTACACCAAAACTAGGTGCAAAGAACCAACCAGACTGACCCAGTGGATAAATCAAGAATACAGAAACAAAAACAGCAATTGGAGCGGAAATGCGATTGCATTATAAGGTCGCAATTGAACAGATCGAGCAAGTTCAAATTGACGTAACATGAAACCTATTAGCCCAAAAGCCCCATGAAGAGCAACAAAAGTCCACAGACCACCCAATTGACACCAACGAGTAAAATCTCCTTGTGCTTCAGGGCCCCACAGTAGCAACAAAGAATGTGCTAAACTATTTGCAGGAGTAGAAACTGCAGCAGTTAAGAAATTGCAGCCTTCTAAATAAGAACTGGCCAATCCATGGGTATACCATGAAGTTACAAAAGTTGTACCGGTAAACCAACCCCCTAAGGAAAAATAGGCACAAGGAAAGAGCAATAGGCCAGACCAACCCACAAAAACGAAACGGTCCCTCCGTAACCAGTCATCCATAATATCAAATAAATCATTTTCTTCTTTAGTAAATCTACCAAGGGCTATAGTCATAGTGATCCTCCTATTCAACTACTTCAACCATTTCCGAACACCTCATATAATTTTATTTCCAGGGCATATGATAGTTCGATTATCTATGGACGATTCTTTGTCTCGTCCAATACCCCTTCAATGGGTTTCGAAGATACAAATTTTTCTTTTCTATTAGACTACAAACCGACCTAGGTAAATCCATTAGTTTGATTTGATTAGTCCTTACTATTACTATTTTTTCTTAATAACCTTTTGAACCCTGAATTGTCCCTATGACTCAAATGCCAGAGTACCTCTTTTAGCGGGTCGAAAAAAAAAAAATGAACTTCGAATATTTATCTTTTTACTTTATCTCTATCCAGTAGATAAAAAAATTTCTTATTTTTTTTCTCTGCCCCTAAATTCAAAATGAAATTTGAAGTACTAAATTCAATATTAAATAATGGTAAACTAGAAATGAAAGCCCCTTTATCACATTTGTTCCCTATTGTATTGGTGGAACAAAACAATAATATTTGATTCTGGAATCAAAGAAGAGATTGAAAAATTTATTATCGAAATAAACTTTTCTTTGCAGGGGAAAGGAATAGCAATTTATTCCTATGGAGCATCCGAAGATGAAACCAGAAATATCGACAAATTCTTGGATGGTTAAAAGGAAAAAAAATAAAAAAGAGTCCGCTTCTACAATTTCATCTCTATAGAATTTGAATATCAGAATAGCCGATATAGTCATGATTCAACAGGTCAGGTCCACTTACTTTTTTTTAACTTTAACGATGGATGGGTTTGATTGGAATACTGGAGAAATAGGAATACTTTAGTTTGGTGATTAATAATCTAGATTAGATATCTAGAATAGTTATGCCCCCGGATCAAAAAAAATATGAATAAGGAAACATGAAGAGAACTACTATACCACTACAGGGATCGACTTCTCCTAAAAAGTGTAATGATTAATTAACATAATGAATAAATGTTCAACAACTTTATAAACTATAACTGATAATACTCATTACATTATAATATAATGGTGGTTTATGTTTATAATGGCGATTCTCTTTTTGACAAATATCAACAAGATCTCTCTATTCTCCTCTCGGCTGAAAAACGAAGACTGGAGTTTCGTGGAAAAAGCCCTTTATCGGATTTGAACCAATGACTTACGCCTTACCATGGCGTTACTCTACCACTGAGTTAAAAGGGCTTAAAAAAATGAATTACTAATTCATTTTCCATTATGAGTCTACTATATGTATATATGTACATATATTACATACATAGATAGATGTATGCATAGGAACTCATTCAGGAATAATTGGATTTACTTAAGAAAAGAAGTGAAGTCGGAAGTGGTAAAATGCCTTTTTTTGAGAAATACCAATACAGTGAATTGTTTTAAGACCGATGTCACTTTCTGTATTGTATTTGCTTTTATTTTACCGATCCATCAGAACAAGATTTAGTTGATTGATACGTGTACCAATACAACATAGATTTACAAAATTTGATTGAATCATGTCTCATCTGAACAAATCAATAAAAATTTTTTAAAAATTATATAGAATCGTGAAAGTAGGAAAGGTCTTTCGGATCTAATCATACCATTACGTTATTACATTACTTATATTTATTATATATTGTATTGACAATTCCGAAAAACTGATCATACTATGATCATAGTCTGGTGGTGGTCGGGCGGGTATGCCCCTATCGTCTAGCGGTTCAGGACATCTCCCTTTCAAGGAGGCAGCGGGGATTCGAATTCCCCTGGGGGTAGGGTACTGCGAAAGTAAGCTGATCACAGATTATCAATTATAAGAAAATCCATATCATATCCATATCATACATATCATATTCATATCATATATAAAATATATATATATATATATATATATATATTAATTAGTTATTAATAATTTTTTTTTTTAATTATAAATTATATATAAATTATATTATATATATATATATATATATATAATATAATTATAATTGATATTGATTCTTCCTGGGTCGATGCCCGAGCGGTTAATGGGGACGGACTGTAAATTCGTTGACAATATGTCTACGCTGGTTCAAATCCAGCTCGGCCCAAAAATTCGCCGCTTTCCTTTGCTTTTGAGTATGATATAATCAATTTCTTTTCCAGAAATGCCCGGAAGAATAAAGAAAAGAGTTTAATTTTTGTTGTTTTTTCTTTTTCTCATTGAAAGGTTGATAATCAATCTTGTAGCAATAAAAAGAATCGTAGGATTACTAGTTAAACCGTGTTATTCTTACTATATCACTAGATAGAGTATAGTACATATCTATTCTATGTGGATATCCGTATATCATTCGTGTCTATGTTACAACACAGCAAATAGAATGTCCTTATGATACCACAAGAATATGTATGCTGTACATCCCGCTGGGATTGTAGTTCAATCGGTCAGAGCACCGCCCTGTCAAGGCGGAAGCTGCGGGTTCGAGCCCCGTCAGTCCCGAACTAGGATCCGACGGTCCGATGAATTTATCAATTTATCTCTCTATTGCCCCGACCGAAAAAAAGGGGGGGGGCAGGGAGCAAGATCTAATTCCATGTAGGGATCTTTATTTCTTTTTTTGTTTTCATTTTGCATTTATCATCAGACAAATACGGCAACTTCCGCTTCTTTTACTAGTATCGATTTACAAAAATAGTTTAGAGTTCAACGCGTTATTTTTTCTATTGCACTTATACTTGGGTCTATAGCCAATGGAATACCGGTCATATGATATCTCATCAGATAATTAATTGTATAAGTCTAAGGAAAGATATTGTATAAGGAAGAGGGCCGTTTACATAAAAGAGTGGAAAAGGATGATAAATTCAGCGGATTCTTTATAGGATCAGGAATCCCATTTTTTACTTGGTATGGATAAAAGATCTTCCTATGTTATACTATTCAATTCTCGACGATGAGTCGATTTGATAAATTATATATTGTTATTCATAACATTGATCCGATTCAGTATCATTAGGATGCAACTCATCCCATTTAATTTACAGCAGTCAAATTTCTCATCTCTATGGGATTAGATCCCGAGTTATTGCGAAGAAAAAAAAACAATAAGATTATGGAAGTAAATATTCTCGCATTTATTGCTACTGCATTGTTCATTCTAGTTCCTACTGCTTTTTTACTTATCATCTATGTAAAAACAGTCAGTCAAAATGATTAAGTTGACTGATACTTCTACTTCGATTGAAGAAAAGAAAGGGATTTAAACTCCAAGTCTTAAATGAAATGATCGGACTGGAATCGACAGTATCTGAGATGGTATGGTAGAAAGAACTAAACTATATAATATAAATAAAAATCTTTCTACCACACTATTTAATCTAGTATTGTAGACTATCTATTATATGAATTTTTATACAGATATAGACACGGATCAATCTCCAATACGTCTGTATACATTATTTATGTAAATATAAATAAAAAATAAAATATGTAAAATAGCACTCTAATTCTATTTATATTTATTTTTTGCCGCTACAGTCATTTGTATGAATTTTGATCAATCCGAAATAAATAATAATTTAATTGAAGGTCAACCGTTCTATTCTAATTTCTAGACTTCTTATAATTTTAAATAAGGATCCTGAGATAGATCAAAACAATCAATGTAGAAAGAAAAGTATAGGTATTTTTTATATAAAATTATATAAAAGAAAACGAATCCTTTTTCTTTTTTTTTTTTTACCATTCCAAAGAAGTCATTGGTTGAGCTATAAACAGACGTCCACGAAGTTCTATGGTAACTTCTTCGGATCTGGAAAAGGGGTAGTAGATTTGTTATGCTTAAACATTAGATGAGTCGATAAAGCCTAAATAAATAAAATCTCTAGAAGTCTAAAATGTTAAATATATGATATGTAGATCGTTCAACACAAGCAAGATTTTTTATGCGTAGGACCTGTTTGGACAACCACTAAGAGCTTGCAGTAGAAAGTATGTATCGCTGTAATAGCAGAACAACTTTCTCTTGGAACAGTAAAAGAGTAAAAGTAAAGAAAGAAGGAAACAAATAAAGGAAAAAAGAAAGGTTGCTTGTTTTTTATTGTAATATCTGTAATTCTGGTAAGAACCGGTTCAACAAATCAAATCAAAATAGAATAGGAAGAACTTGGTTGGAAAAAAATCCTATCATATGTATTCCGTTGATTTGAGTTTCGAAATACAACTATGGTAATCATTCATTGTTTGCTCGAATGGTTATTATTCATTAGTGTATTTTTTTATTCATATTTTACTGTATTACAGTAGAATTTGAAAACAGAGGCATTTTTTTTTTAAACAGTTCATAAAACAACAATCAATTAAACAATTGATACAATTCGATTACTCAATTAATAGTACTTCTAAAGTCCACTCCTCCCCCATACTACGAGTGAAAGGGAAAATGTAAAGACTACCATTAAAGCAGCCCAAGCGAGACTTACTATATCCATGTGAATTATGTCTCCTATCCTTATGAAATGAAAGAATTTTTCCATTATTGATCGCTAATCATAGTAGAATCAATGGTGCAGAGTCAAAATAGAATTATGACTTAAGGCTATTGATGAAGCAATCCTACAGATAAATCCATTCGTAACAAGTTCCTATATTATGGTATTTCTGGTAGAATCGGTAAATATTAGGCACAAATACAATATACATGCTTTTGGAATATCAAGCGAATGCTCCTATCTTAATAAAACTATCTTAATAAAAGATGTAGGAATAGTCTTTGTTGACTTTTTTTCATAAGCAAAAAAAAACATACATCAAAATATACCACCAAGGTAAATAACTATCTATTCTATACCTATATTCTCTCTAAGCCTTACAGTTTCTCTTTCTGATAAAGAATTGGTGCGATATTACATTTTTTTTTTGTAATCTCCTGAAAGAAAAATTTGAACCTTTATTCTATCTCTATAAGGTAAGGGCCAATCAATATTGATTGATTGATTGAGCACTAAGAATTTCTTATAAGTTTGGAGACAAAGTATCTTTATTCATTTCTTTACACAACTCCTAAATTGATTTCCCATCAGCCTATCCAATCCAATTCTATACTGAATCAGTAGACACTAACTACCTTAGTAGTGTAGAGTAAGTAATTAAATTAGGAAGATTTGATAGTCTTTCCTATCATCCATTTTTAATCCTAGAAGCAAAAAAAAAATAGAGAGTCCTTTTGGACTCTTTGACTACTAAGATAATATTTCCGATCTCTTACTCTCGTAGTTCTGAATTTGAGTTTAGAACTGGTTCTCAATATTTATTTGATTTATCTTATGCCTAGTACATACAGTCGGTTTGTTTTGGCCACACTCAGAATCCATATTTTGAGGAAAAAGTCACAGTCTTTGCTTTTCTACAACCTATGGATCATTCTTAAAATCAAGTATTGACAAGGTCTAGGCCTTTACCTCTGTTTCTGTCGGGTTCGTCTCGATTTGGGTTTAGATCAGCAGGATAAGAAATCTCGAGTTTTTTGTTGACCAGGCGACACCCAGATTTGAACTGGGGATAAAGGATTTGCAGTCCCCCGCCTTACCACTTGGCCATGCCGCCAAAACAATAGAAATGGATAGAAATTTGAAATTATATTATACTTATTCCTAAACTTTTCCTAATTTTTGGGGGGATTACTGACTGAGCCGTTTGTTTCTTTACTATTTGATTTGGATTCTGAATTCCGTTGTACTTATCCTTTTCTAAAGAAAAATTCCTCTTTTTTATTGGATCTAATTGAGATCATTTTCTTCAATTGATTGTATCTTCATACATATTTATACATACCATTTAGAAACTTTTCCTTTCTTTTCAAAAAAAAAAGAGTAAAAAAAAATGAATTTATGACTAAAAAATTCAGGGCAAATTGAACCATTAACTATACTATTAACTTTGAATTAATGAACGATTTTGAAATTTTAAATTGTATTTCTTTAATTTAATGAAAAAAAATCAAATTGATTTAATTTACTACTAATCAGTATCAATATATATAGTATCAATATAAATAAAAAAATATAAAAAATATATATAATTTCATTCTTTCAATAATCAATCTTTTTTTTTTTTTTCAATTATAACAACAATTATGTATATATGTAAATATATGTAAATGTAAACCCCAGAACAGAAATTGTTAACAGATACCGAATCAGGTATCTTCTCTATGTATTTCTAGAGAGAATAGAATGATCGTGCTTTAATTATTCAGTGAATAGAGAAGAGCAATTATGATATGGCACGACCTGTGTTGCCCCGAGTGGAAATAAAAGATGAAATATACAGATAGCTAGATAACTATATTGGCATGTACTTAATAAATACAACTCACTCCTATTATATTATATTATATTGTATTATATTATATTATATTATATTATATTATGCACTTCGACAATCATATTCTATAAATTCTACTATAAAAAAAAAGAATTCTGCTATAAAAAAAAGATCCGCTAATCATTTGTTGAGTATGAAGTGTTAAAATCAAAGTAAACTCTATACTGCTCCTGATTATTCTGTCTTTATCTCATTCCCGGAGAGTCGATTAAATCCCGAATCCACTTTTTGTACTCAATCTGATCGTCATAAATAATAAGGATCAATTTGGATATTCCATACAAGACTTCATAAGTCAAGTCTACTAAGTGGCATAATTTTTTTCCAGGAATTTCTCAATTTATTTCCATTTGTATCTTTCGCAAATTCATTCGAGTCAAAAAAATTCTCTTTGTTTTATTCACCCTCTCATTCTCATCTCTGTTCATATGTATGAAATACATATATGATGGAGTTGTCTAAAATTTTATGTAATTCAGTAAACAGAATATATATTCCATCATTGCTAGATCGATCCATATGGATCGATGAAAGGGTAAGCCAATAATGGGATTTTTCGATAAACAGGAAACTTCAGATTAAAATGCTCCGGGAT
>JARZZO010000007.1:4593921-4606421 GCA_030544215.1 Zantedeschia hybrid cultivar
CGGTTGATATGGTCTTCAGCCCCTTAGGAGTACCCTCACGAATGAATGTGGGACAGATATTTGAATGTTCGCTCGGGTTAGCGGGAGATCTTTTAAATAGACATTATAGAATAGCCCCCTTTGATGAGAGATATGAGCAAGAGGCTTCGAGAAAACTAGTGTTTTCGGAATTATATGAAGCCAGTAAGCAAACAAAAAATCCATGGGTATTTGAACCCGAATATCCGGGAAAAAGTCAAATATTTGATGGAAGAACCGGAGATCCTTTTGAACAACCTGTTCTAATAGGAAAGTCCTATATACTTAAATTAATTCATCAAGTTGATGATAAAATCCATGGACGCTCCAGTGGACATTACGCACTTGTTACACAACAACCCCTTAGAGGAAGGGCCAAACAAGGGGGACAACGAGTGGGAGAAATGGAAGTTTGGGCTTTAGAGGGATTTGGTGTTGCTCATATTTTACAAGAAATGCTTACTTATAAATCTGATCATATTAGAGCTCGTCAGGAAGTACTTGGTACTACGATTAGGGGAGGAACAATATCGTATCCTGAGGATGCCCCAGAATCTTTTCGATTGCTTGTTCGAGAACTACGATCTTTGGCTCTGGAACTGAATCATTTCCTTGTATCTGAGAAAAACTTCCAGATTAATAGGAAGGAAGTTTGATCTGAATGAATCAAAATTTCTATTATATAATTATGATTGACCGGTATAAACATCAACAACTTCGAATTGGACCAGTTTCTCCTCAACAAATAAGTACTTGGGCTAACAAAATTCTACCTAATGGGGAGGTAGTCGGAGAGGTAACAAAACCCTGCACTTTTCATTACAAAACCAATAAACCAGAAAAAGACGGATTGTTTTGTGAAAGAATCTTTGGACCTATAAAAAGTGGAATTTGTGCTTGTGGAAATTATCGAGTGATCGGAGCTGAAAAGGAAGACAAAAAATTTTGTGAACAATGTGGGGTCGAATTTGTTGATTCTCGTGTACGAAGATATCAAATGGGATACATAAAACTCGCATGTCCAGTGACTCATGCGTGGTATTTGAAACGCCTTCCTAGTTATATCGCGAATCTTTTAGATAAACCACTTAAGAAATTAGAAGGCCTAGTATACGGCGATGTGTGATTTGATCGAAATTATCATTTTACAGATTCGGACTGAGAAACTGTCATCCCATTCAATCTGATTGGGATGCCCCTAGTTTGACATGTATATTGGGACGAATAACATGAAGCTCAGAATTATGGGTGTATTGTCAATACTTCCAAATGAAAGGGGAATTGATCCATGGTCGATTCTGTAATAGATAAATAAGAATTGCTAGTTATACCTCGTGAAAAAAAAACTTTTTTGTGGAATTAGCCATTCTATTTTTTTTTAGAGAGAGAGATTCTGTTCAAGTAAGCAAATATAGCATGGTTACAGGAGTTTATCTATCGCATATATGCTTCAAAGGAAGCATGGCATAACCATCGAGGTGAGTAGGGACCTAAAAGATCGAATAGAACAATATATCAACAAGTAAATCCCTTACGAGTTCAAAAGTATTCCTTTCAAAAAGGGATTCATCATTCGAGGGGAAGTAGACTACTCAAAAATTTGACATTTTATTTATTATGTCGTAATTGAATAAGTAATTCAGAAATTTAAAGTGTCAAATGAAGAATGAATCAATGAAATATTGGTTTGTCTTTACTGAGAACTTGAGTAAGGAGTAGAGTAGTTTGGGGTTTTCTCAAACAAAAAAAATAAGAAAGAACCCCTTTCTTTATTTGATTTAACTACTTGAGCCGGATGAGAGGAAACCCTCACGTCCGATTTTGAAGGGGGGAATCTATAGGAACCTATCTCGATTTTTCTTTTGGTAGGCCTGCTACAGCTAAAAAACCTACTTTCTTACGATTACGAGGTTCATTCGAATATGAAATCCAATCCTTGAAATACAACATCCCGTTTTTTTTTACTATTCAAAGCTTCAAGACATTTCGAAATAGAGAAATATCTACTGGAGCAGATGCTATCAGAGAACTATTAGCCGATTCGGATTTGCGAATTATTACAGAGAATTCATTGATAGAATGGAAGGAATTAGCAAAAAAAAAAGAGGACACCGAGGATGAAGAGGAAGATATAATAATTCAAAGAAGAATGAATTTTTTGGTTAGACGCATGAGATTAGCTAAACATTTTATTCGAACAAATGTAGAACCAGAACGGATGGTTTTGTGCCTATTACCAGTTCTTCCTCCTGAGTTAAGACCCATCATTCAGATAGATGGGGGTAATTTAATGAGTTCGGATATTAATGAACTCTATAGAAGAGTTATCATTCGGAACAATGCTCTTATTAATCTATTAACAAGAAATATATATGCACCGGGGGATTTAATAAGGTGTCAGGAGAGATTGTTACAAGAAGCCGTAGATATACTTCTTGTTAATGGTATTCACGGACAACCAAGGTGGGATGGTCATAATAAAGTTTACAAATCATTTTCAGATATAATTGAAGGCAAAGAGGGAAGATTCCGCGAGACCTTGCTTGGTAAACGGGTCGATTATTCGGGGCGTTCTGTCATTGTTGTGGGCCCTTCACTTTCATTACATCAATGTGGATTACCTCGAGAATTAGCAATGGAACTTTTCCAGATATTTGTAATTCGTGATCTAATCAGACAACACGTTGCTTCCAACATAGGGATTGCTAAAAGTAAAATCCGAGAAAAAGAACCCATTGTATGGGAGATACTTCAAGAAGTCATACAGGGACATCCTGTATTGCTGAATAGAGCACCTACCTTGCATAGATTGGGCATACAGGCGTTCCAACCCATTTTAGTGGAGGGGCGTGCTATATGTTTACATCCATTAGTTTGTAAGGGCTTTAATGCAGACTTTGATGGGGATCAAATGGCTGTTCATGTACCTTTATCTTTAGAAGCTCAAGCTGAGGCTCGTTTACTTATGTTTTCTCATATGAATCTCTTGTCTCCAGCTATTGGGGATCCCATTTGTGTACCAACTCAAGATATGCTAATTGGACTCTATGTATTAACGATCGGGAATCGCCGAGGTATTTGTGCAAATAGGTATAATTTATCTAATTGCAAAAACGATCAAAATCAAACTGTTGGCAATAATAATTATCAGTATACGAAAGAGAAGGAACCATATTTTTGTAGTTCCTGTGATGCACTTGGAGCTTATCGTCGAAAACAAATCCATTTAGATAGTCCTTTGTGGCTTCGATGGCGACTAGATCAACGTGTCATTATTGGCTCAAGGAAAGTTGAAGTTCCCATCGAAGTTCAATATGAATCTTTTGGTACCTATCATGAAATTTATAGACACTGTTTAATAGTAAGAAGTGTAAAAAAAGAAACCCATTGTATATACATTCGAACCACTGTTGGTCATATTTCTTTTTATCGAGAAATAGAAGAAGCCATACAGGGGTTTTGTCGAGCCGAGTCTGCTAGCTAAACTAAGTAATTAGGCGATACTCATGAGAATTTGGTTATGGCTTTACTGATATCATAATTCCTGAATTTCTACGTGAATCAAGATTGAGGGAAGGAAGTTTTCAAATCACTGACTTAGATCCGTTGTAGAATCCTACTCAGCAGAATAGGGAGGTACTTATGACAGAATGGGCCGATCTGGTCTTTCACAATAAAGTGATAGATGGAGCTGCCATGAAACGACTTATTAGCAGATTAATAAATCACTTCGGGATGGCATATACATCACACATCTTGGATCAAGTTAAAACTTTGGGTTTCCAACAAGCCACTGTTACATCTATTTCATTAGGAATTGATGATCTTTTAACAATACCTTCTAAGGGGTGGTTAGTCCAAGATGTTGAACAACAAAGTTTAATTTTGGAAAGACACTATCATTGTGGGAATGTACACGCGGTAGAAAAATTACGTCAATCCATTGAAATATGGTATGCTACCAGCCAATATTTGAGACAAGAAATGAATCCTAATTTTCGGATGATTGATCCCTCTAATTCAGTCCATTTAATGTCCTTTTCGGGAGCTAGAGGAAATGCATCTCAGGTACACCAATTAGTAGGTATGAGAGGATTAATGTCGGATCCCCAAGGACAAATGATTGATTTACCCATTCAAAGCAATTTATGTGAAGGACTTTCTTTGACGGAATATATAATTTCTTGCTATGGAGCCCGTAAAGGAGTTATAGATACTGCTGTACGAACATCAGATGCTGGATACCTCACACGTAGACTTGTTGAAGTAGTTCAACACATTGTTGTACGCAGAATGGATTGTGGTACTATTCAAAGTATTTCCGTAAGTCCTCGAAATGGGATGATGGAACGAAATTTTATCCAAACACTAATTGGTCGTGTATTAGCAGACGATATATATATAGGTCTACGATGCATTGCCGCCCGAAATCAAGATATTGGGATTGGGCTTGTCAATCGATTCATAACCTTTCGAGCACAACCACCAATATATATTCGAAGTCCATTTACTTGCAGGAGTACATCTTGGATTTGTCAATTATGTTATGGTCGGAGTCCCACTCACGGTGACCTAGTCGAGTTGGGAGAAGCTGTAGGTATTATTGCGGGTCAGTCAATTGGGGAACCAGGGACTCAATTAACATTAAGAACTTTTCATACTGGCGGAGTATTCACGGGCAGTGCTGCCGAACATGTACGAGCTCCCTTTAATGGAAAAATCAAATTCAATGAGGATTTGGTTCATCCCATACGTACCCGTCATGGACATCCTGCTTTTCTATGTTCTATAGACCTGTATGTAACTATTGAAAGTCCGGATGTTATACATAATGTAAATATTCTCCCCAAAAGTTTGATTTTAGTTCAAAATGATCAATACGTAGAATCAGAACAAGTGATTGCTGAGATTCGTGCCGGAACATCTGATTTAAATTTTAAAGAGAAGGTTCTAAAACATATTTATTCTGAATCAGAGGGAGAAATGCACTGGAGTACTAATGTCCGCCATGCACCCGAATATACTTATAGCAATGCTCATCTATTACTAAAAACAAGTCATTTATGGATATTAACAGTAGGTACGTGCAGATCCAGTATTGTCTGTTTTTCTCTCCACAAGGATCAAGATCAAATAAATGTTCATTCTTTTTCTCTCGAAGAAAGATATACCTCTGACCTATCAGTAACTAATGATACAGCGAGACATAAATTGTTTAGTTCGGATTCTTCTAGTAAAAAAAAGGGGGGGGCTCTTGATTATTCAAGACCTGGTCGAAGCATATCCAATGGTCATTGGAATTTAAAATATCCTTCTATTCTCCACGAAAATTCTTATTTTTTGGCGAAGAGGCGAAGAAATAGATTGATCATTCCATTACAATATGATCAAAAGCGCGAGAAAGAACTAATACACCGTTTTGGTGTTTCGATTGAAATACCCACAAATGGTATTTTACGTAGAAATAGTATTCTTGCTTATTTCGACGATCCCCGATACCGGAGAGAAACGGTCCGGGGATTACTAAATATGGGACTGCAAAGGTCAATTCAATCGTCAAAAAAGGGGATTTGATTGAATATCGAGGAGCAAAAGAATTTAGTCCAAAGTACCAAACGAAAGCAGATCGATTTTATTTCATTCCCGAGGAAGTACATGTCTTACCAGGATCCTCGTTGATAATGGTCCGGAACAATAGTATTATTGGAGTGGATACACCACTCACTTTAAATAAAAGAAGCCGAGTAGGTGGATTGGTTCGAGTGGAGAAAAAAAAAGAAAGGATTGAACTCAAAATATTTTCTGGGGATATCCATTTTCCTGGAAAGACAAATAAGAAGATATCCAGGCGCAGCGGCATCTTGATACTACCGGGAGCGGGAAAAAAAAATTCTAAGGAATCAAAAAAATTGAAAAATGGGATCTATGTCCAATGGATCACACCTACTAATAAACGAATCACACCTACTAAGAAACGGATCACACCTACTAAGAAACGGATCACACCTACTAATAAACGGATCACACCTACTAAGAAACGGATCACACCTACTAAGAAACGGATCACACCTACTAAGAAACGGATCACACCTACTAATAAACGGATCACACCTACTAAGAAACGGATCACACCTACTAATAAACGGATCACACCTACTAATAAACGGATCACACCTACTAAGAAACGGATCACACCTACTAAGAAAAAGCATTTTGTTTCGGTTCGACCCGTAGTCACATATGAAATAGTGGATGGGATCAATTTAGCAACATTTTTCCCCCAGGATCTTTTGCAGGAGGAAAGGGATAATGTCCAACTTAGAGTTGTCAATTATATCCTTTATGGAAATGGCAAGCCAATTCGAGGAATTTATTACACAAGCGTTCGGACTTGCTTAGTATTGGATTGGAACCAAGAACAAAATGGTTCTATAGAGGGGTTTCATGCTTCTTTTGTTGAAATAAGGACAAATGATCTAATTTGCGATTTCATAAGAATTGAGTTAGTCAAGTCCCCTATTTCGTATACCGGAAAAAGAAATTGTACGGGGGGCTCAGGATTGATTAACCATAATAGATTGGATTACACCAATATTAATCCTTTTTATTCCAAGGCAAAGATTCAATCACTTACCAAACATAAAGGCACTAGTGGTACGTTGTTGAATCAAAAAAAGGAATGCGAATCTTTGAAAATTTTGTTATCATCCAACTATTCTCGAATTGGTCCATTCAATGGTTTGAACAATGCGACAAAAGAATCAATTAAAGCGGATCCTAGAATTCCAATTAGGAATTCGTTAGGCCCCTTAGGTACAGTAGTACTCAAAATTGCGAATTTTTATTCATCTTGTCATTTAGTAACTTATAATCAGATTCTGTTAAAGAAATATTTATTACTTAACAAATTTAGTCAGACTTTCCAAGTACTTAAATATTTTTTAATAGATGAAAATAGGGGGATTTATAATCCCGATCCGTGCAGTAACATCATTTTTAATCCATTCGATTTAAATTGGCGTTTTCTTCACCACGATTTTTGTGATGAGACGTCCACAATTATTAGCCTTGGACAATTTTTTTGTGAAAATGTATGTCTATTCAAATACGGATTACAGAAAAAATCTGGTCAAGTTCTAATTGTTCATGTTGATTACTTAGTAATAAGATCGGCCAAGCCCTATTTGGCTACTCCAGGAACAAAGGTTTATGGTCATTATGGAGAAATCTTTCACAAAGGGGATACATTAGTTTCATATATATATGAAAAATCAATATCTGGTGACATAACGCAAGGTCTTCCAAAAGTGGAACAAGTGTTCGAAGTGCGTTCAATTGATTCAATATCAAAAAATCTCGAAGATAGGGTTAAAGGTTGGAATGAATGTATACCAAAAATTCTTGGAATCCCTTGGGGATTCTTGATTAGCGCGGAGCTAACCATCGCTCAAAGCCGTATCTCCTTGGTTAATAAGATCCAAAAGGTTTATCGATCTCAGGGGGTACAGATCCATGATAGACATATAGAGATTATTGTCCGTCAAGTAACATCAAAAGTGTTGGTTTCAGAAGATGGAATGTCTAATGTTTTTTCACCCGGAGAACTAATCGGATTGTTGAGAGCGGAACGAGCAGGGCGCGTTTTGAATGAAGCGATCCGTTATCGAGCAATCTTATTGGGAATAACGAAGGCATCTCTTAATACTCAAAGTTTCATATCCGAAGCCAGTTTTCAAGAAACTGTTCGAGTTTTATCAAAGGCTGCTCTACGGGGTCGTGTTGATTGGTTGAAAGGCCTGAAAGAAAATGTTGTCCTGAGTGGAATTATACCTGCCGGTACCGGATTCAAAAAATTAGTGCATCGTTCAAGGCAACACAAAAACATTCATTTGGAAATCGAAAAGTTTGAAGGAAAGACGAGAGATATCTTATTTCACCATAGAGAATTTTTTAGTTCTTGCTTGCATCCCAAACAATTTCCATGAGACATCAGAACAATACACAATTTAATGATTCCTAAAAGGAGACTCATTTTTTTATTAATTCTAATTTAATTATCTGGTCCAATTTTATTATTTGATAATAAAGATCATAATGAATTAAATTAAAAGGAATTAATGGTTTTGATCGTGTATCAACGGTCAATCCTCGGTAGAAAGTTCCATCGGAACAATTATTTATTTCAGATACCTTGTCTCTTTGTTAAAAAAAAAAACAAAGAGCAAGTATGGGGAAAAATGACAAGAAGATATTGGAACATTAATTTGCAAGAAATGATAGAAGCAGGAATTCATTTTGGTCATGATACTAAGAAATGGAATCCTAGAATGGCACCTTTCATCGCCGCAGAACGTAAAGGTACTCATATTACAAATCTTGCGATAACTGCGCGTTTTTTATCAGAGGCTTGTGATTTAGTTTTTGATGCAGCAAGTAAAGGAAAACGCTTTTTAATCGTTGGTACAAACCCCGAAATAGCTCGTTTAGTACCATACGCTGCAATAAAGGCTCGGTGCCATTATGTTAATAAAACATGGCTTCGTGGTACGTTAACGAATTGGTCCACTACGAAAATGAAACTTCATAAGTTCAAGTATTTAATAGCCGGACAAAATATGGGGATATTTAACCGTCTCCCCAAAAGGGATGCAGCAATCTTGAATAGACAATTATCCGCCTTGCAAAAAGATTTGGGTGGGATCAAATATATGACAAGGTTACCCAATATTTTAATTAGCCTTGATCAGCGAAGAGAAAGTAAAGCTCTTCGAGAATGTGCCATTTTGGGGATTCCGACGATTTGTTTAATCGATACAAATTGTGACCCAGATCTTGCAGATATTCCGATTCCAGCCAACGATGACAATATGGCTTCAATCATATGGATTCTTAACAAATTAGTATCCGCAATTTGCGAAGGTCGTTCTAGTTATATAAAAAATCATTGATTATGATTAATAATAATAAGATAGATAAGTCAATTATTTCGGGAAACTCCATAGATTTTATTTATTGGCTATTCCTGGATTTCAAAAAAAAAAAAGATAAAAAATAAAAAAAAAGTACTCGGACTGGGGATATTGTGTGATTACTTAGTATCCTAGATATACGATTAATGATTAAAGTGAGTCAGTTAAGAAAGAGATGGTTGAATCAAAATAATTTTTTTTTAAGTTCAATTTCTGTCAGAGGACAATATGAATGTTATACCATGTTCCATTAACACACTCAAAGGTATATATGATATATCGGGTGTAGAAGTAGGCCAACATTTATATTGGCAAATAGGAGGTTTACAAGTCCATGCCCAAGTACTTATCACTTCTTGGGTCGTAATTGCCATCTTATTGGGTTCAGTTACCATAGCTGTTCGAAATCCACAAACCATTCCGGCCGACGGTCAGAATTTCTTCGAATATATCCTTGAATTCATTCGGGACTTGAGTCAAACTCAGATTGGAGAAGAATATGGTCCTTGGGTTCCCTTTATTGGAACTATGTTCTTATTTATTTTTGTTTCTAACTGGTCAGGTGCTCTTTTACCTCGGAAAATCATACAATTACCTCATGGGGAGTTAGCTGCGCCCACAAATGATATAAACACTACTGTTGCTTTAGCTTTACCCACGTCAATGGCATATTTCTATGCGGGTCTTGCAAAAAAAGGTTTGAGTTATTTTGGGAAATACATTCAACCAACCCCAATACTTTTACCAATTAACATCCTAGAAGATTTCACAAAACCTTTATCACTTAGTTTCCGACTGTTCGGAAATATATTGGCTGATGAATTAGTAGTTGTTGTTCTTGTTTCTTTAGTACCTTCAGTAGTTCCTATACCCGTCATGTTTCTTGGATTATTCACAAGCGGTATTCAGGCTCTTATTTTTGCAACTTTAGCCGCGGCTTATATAGGTGAATCCATGGAGGGTCATCATTGACTAGCTTTCTAAATTGTTTTTTTTTTTCAACCTTATCCCAGGAGTTCAATTTAATATAATCGACTTACCGAGGAACTATAATAAATAAAAAATTGATATATGGCATAGAGTCGTAGCAGGAAAGATGTACGATATTATTTAATTGTAAAAAAATCTTAGGAAAAAGCCTAAGATTTTGGTATTTATAGACTTCTCCCATTTTAAAATTTATATTGTATTTATATTTTATTTGTTTTTGTTTTGTTTAGTTATTTATATTTGTTTAGTTAATTACAATTTAAAATTTGAATTTGAATAAGAATTGTTATCTTTCGTAAGACTAAATAAAAAGCTTAGGAAAACGAGGGCATATGTAATAAATAATTATAAGTCTGTCCAGCCCCCGCATATGAAAAATTCTAGAATACTATTCAACAGGTGGTTTACGTTATGGAAGTACGTTATGGAAGAAACAAATGTATATGTGATATTAGAAATTCACTAGTTATAGTGAGTGATTATATCTTATTATTTATTTTTCATTTCACAGTTCACTGCACTTAGATGGGATTCCAATAGAAAGTCCTTCTGCCTTGTCTGTGATTGGGATTGAACAAATAAACAGATGAACTCTGAACTCAAGGATGTAGAAGAATAAAGAATGGAGAGTTGAATGAAAAATGGGTTTAGAATAAAGAAATGCAATGACTAGAATCATATGCATATAGATTTACAAAAACTTCATCATGTATAAGAACTAAAAACGAGATTTCGAAGTATTTCTGATGATTAATTGGTTGATTGTATCATTAACCATTTCTTTTTTTTTTTTTGTGCGAGGAACTTACCATGAATCCACTGATTTCTGCCGCTTCTGTTATTGCTGCTGGATTGGCCGTAGGGCTTGCTTCTATTGGACCTGGGATTGGTCAAGGTACTGCTGCGGGTCAAGCTCTAGAAGGTATTTCGAGACAGCCAGAAGCAGAGGGTAAAATACGAGGTACTTTATTGCTAAGTCTGGCTTTTATGGAAGCTTTAACAATTTACGGACTGGTTGTGGCATTAGCACTTTATTTGCGAATCCATTTGTTTAATTCTAGAAGAAAAGTACGTAATGTACTTTGTTTTGACTTAGACTTGCCATTTGTTTCTTCGAATTATATCAACATTTCACTCTAACAATTACTTATTCATTGAGAGAATACCTCTGGGATTTTAGGATTAGTAATTAGCGGATCCTCTCGCTTTCTTTCTTCCCGTTTTTAGTTCTTAGTATAATGGAAACCTTTTTTTTAGGATGCGTTGCAACGCAACAAATGAGGTATTTTGCAATTGGCATAATACCCAGGACCGAACCCAACCCAATAAATATTTTCTTGGAAACTTTAATTTTAATTAGAATAAAATGATAAGATTTAATTAAAATAAAATGATAAGATTTAATTAAAATAATTAAAAATAATAAATAAATTAAGTCAAATAAATCTATTCCCATAAAAAAAGGAATCAACCAAAAAGGGGAGGGCGAAGTGATACAAAAAGAACTCTGTTCTTTGTTAGTCCTATCTATAAGAGGAGAGTATATGAAAAGTGTAACCGATTCTTTCGTTTCCTTGGGCCACTGGCCATCCGCCGGGGGTTTTGGGTTTAATACCGATATTTTAGCAACAAATCCAATAAATCTAAGCGTAGTACTTGGTGTATTGATTTATTTTGGAAAGGGAGTGTGTGCGAGTTGTGTATTTCAAAAATAGGTTGGATCCGCCCGGCTGCACTTTATTTTTTTTTATTATTTTATTTTTTTAAAAAGGATAAAATAAATAGGATAAAAAAAGTGCATGATCTCGACGAATTACTTCTGAATACATTAAGTAATCATATGTAAGAACCATAGCATTCGTAATTCATTGGTAAATTAACTTTGATTCTCTATCAACCAATAATGTTGGACCCTTAACATGGTTAAAGCTAAACTGTTTGAAGTCCAGGCACAACAAATATGGTACTCTTTCTACCACTATGTTAGTACTAAAATGGTTTAAAAATCAAAAATGCATAGTTGCTAATTTATCCGATATAGAACACTCATATCGATAAAATAATTTGAACCATTTCCTAAGGAAAAAGGCACCCCCTTTTTTTATCCAATGCTGAATCGACAACCTATGTATAGAATGAGAATTTTTGGATTTCAATATTATATTGAAGGAATATTGAATAAATAAAACTAAAAAACTAAATCTAAAAAATAATTAAATAAAAAAAAATATAATTAATAATAAATAAAACAAATACAAATAAAGAATAAAGAAACAACTTTGCTGACAATTATAGATTTTTTGTCTGGTCAGAAGAGTCCTCCGAATAAACTCTGGTCTTGTATAAGATAATTTTTGATATCTTTGAATACGAACAGAAAAGAGAGGGTAGGCTCATTACATTAAAATATATGGAATGCCCATAAATTCAAAAATGAAGCGTTAGAGCCAAATGAATTGAAAGGTTCATGTTTGGTTCGGGAAGAGATCATGTAAGTTGTGAAATTAATGGTAACAAAATCTA
>JARZZO010000007.1:4608921-4616421 GCA_030544215.1 Zantedeschia hybrid cultivar
GCTGTATGAAAAGGGAGTCATCATAAATCTGAAAAATTAGATCCATAACATCCATGTCAGCTTTTCTTACTCGCTTTATAGATGATCCTTCTAGAAGAGGAAAATTCTACCAAATCTGTCTAGTTACTTCGTTCCTTATTTCGACTCGCGGAATCCTGAGGAAAAAAAAGAATTTGGTTTCTATCGAGCTGAAACAATATGTCGATGGCTCTAGTAAACCAAAGCCACCATTTTCTAGCTATTTGGCTTCAATCCCTTTTTTAATACAAAAATTGAAGATTTAGTTACGATTAGAAAAAAACTTTTGACTTCATCCATGGATCCCTTTACTCATACTCATTCAATTGGAAGAGTTGAATCAACTCAAAAAAAAAATTATGCTTCGCGATTCCATATGATCCAATGTTTTTTAGTCAATTAAAAAATGACTGTCCCAAATCACGAGAATTTATATTTTTCCTCAAATGTAACATTAAGAGGTAAAGGATTAACCTTTTTAAGAAATAAAGTTTCTTATTTGAATATTAACTGAAAGAACCTTTAACTATTTAAGTTGTTAATAGGACGAATCACACTTTTACCACTAAACTATACCCGCTATAATTTCATTATTGTATATTAATGAGTTATTTGTCGAACAAAAGAGTGAAACATAATAAAGATAGCATCAGAATGATGAAAATTTTAATCTTGACACATATTCTGTCTTGACAGGAAAGAGACTTGCTAAATCTAAAATAGATAATAAAACTTATTTAATTATAAAATAATGAGTTATACTTTTCGTTTCGTGGTAAGTCGTTACTGATAGTTCTGACTTGAAGGAGCTATTTATTGAAATTGGACATAAAAAGGGATTCTACAAGAATCCGGAACTCCACCTTTATTTTCTAATTTCTTTTTTTTAGTTATTTATTTTTTATGAATTTACTTACTGGACTTAAATAAAAAATAAAATAAATGACACCTCTAAGATAAGAATGGAATAGGAATAGAAATTGCCTTATTGTTATTTTTGCTGCTTCAATAACAATTGTATTTCAAATGCATATTATTTCAAATACATATATAATATAAAAACTGGATTTATGAATGATTAATTGAAGTAATGGCCTAGCTAGTACTAGCTAGGCCAGGGAAATAAATTAAAAATTTGAAATTATATTAATATTAAATACAAAATGATATTAGTCCTAAATATTTGTCTTAATCTATCTTATTTAACTTATCTTATAAATTTATATAACTCATATGTTATATACTTTTTTTGTTGTATATTATTTGTATTTATTATTTATTATGTTGTTAATTTTTATATTTATATGTTAATAATTGCCATATCATATTATTATAATATTTAATATTTATACTTACATATTGATATCTTTAGTTATAATATTTAATAATTTAATAAGTATATATTTAATAAGTTTAATATCATTATTTTAATATTATTATAACATTATTTTAATATTATTATAACATTATATTAATATTATTCATTATATTAATATTATTATAATTATTATTATAATTAATATAATTAAATTAAAAAAAAAAAAGGTAAGGCGGATTTTCATCAATCAATCGTTACTTTAAGTGTCACATAAAAAGTCCCAATTCCAAATTAGGAGAGATGGCTGAGTGGACTAAAGTGGCGGATTGCTAATCCGTTGTACGAGTTATTCGTACCGAGGGTTCGAATCCCTCTCTCTCCGCCTTCTCTGATCACTTGATACTTTTGAATTCGAAAAATCTTGATCCTTTGTTTTATTTTATCATAGTTGAATATATGGAATACATAAAAAATATTCAGAAAAAGCAAGGAAAAATGATAAAAACCTCTTACTTAGTTTTTTTTTTTTCCTCGCGCCCGGGATTACGTCCTGGATCATTAGATAAGAATCCGAAAATGAAGAGAGAAACAAAGAATATCACTACTGTATAAACGAAGGGTTTGAGAGTAAGCATTACACAATCTCCAAGATAAGATCATTTTTGAGGTAAAAGGGAATAGATTATCCATTTGTTTTGTTGTAACACATGTATTATTTATTTTGATTTGATATGACACCAAAATATGAAAAAATAAAGAACAAATTCTTTTAATTAAGTGTTTTTTTCTAAATCGAAAAAGAAGAATGAATTTGAAAATTCATGAATTTATTTGTAATTCAGATTCTGATTTTTTCGTTACGGTATTGTAATATTAACAATTAGGTATTGTGGAAAAACCTAATCTAATAAAGTCCTTGCTCACCGGAAGGGCGGACGAAGGGAAAATGGACTGATCAAAATTCCCTTATCCAATATACAAGAATTTCTATTTTTTAATAGAGGATTTGTAATGTAAGATTCATATGATCTTATCAATAATTGAATTGTTAGAATTTTTTTTTATCGAATAAATCATGAACACTTTCAGTATAGTATTAAAAATAGTATTAAAAACTTCATCGAAAACTTACAGCAGCTTGCCAAACAAAGGCTAAGAGAAAGAAAAGTACAGGTATGACGGGCATAATGTCTATGATTGGATTGAAAAGAGCAAAAGCCTCGGGCAATTTCCCGAAGAAAAAACTGCTTGAAGAAAGGATAGAATTAAAACAGATACAAATTAAACTAAAAAAGATATTAAGCATAACAAACAAGCATTTTTTTTTGTAGATAATTTAGTTTTATTGATATAAGGGAAAATTAAGAAAGAAGAAGATAGGTAAAAAATCTTTCCTTTTCTTTGATTGGAACTCCCCCCAAAAAATCCAAATCCAAAATCCTCACATTTTCAAATGAGAATACAAGGAATTACACTTTCATACAATATCTTAATTGAATTATATGTAATCATCAATGAATTTTTTATTCTATATCTATATACCAGCAAGAATAACAAGATATCCTATATGTATTTATTTTATTTATTTTTATTGTCTTGTCTGGAATTAAGTTAAGCCTGGAATTGACGAATGCCCTAAAAAGGTAATAATGTTTATTAGTGTCATTTAGAAATCTAAATGGGGCGTAGCCAAGCGGTAAGGCAACGGGTTTTGATCCCGGTATGGGAAGGTTCGACTCCTTTCGTCCCAAATCGATCAATTCTTCAGAATCAAAATGCGAAAAATCTCTCCATTTTTTAAAGCCTAAAGTAAGTGAATAGGGTATTCCACAGTCGACTAAACAAAAGAATAGAGGTTTTTGAGGTAATTCTATCACCGCTTTTAAATTAAAGCCCCTGATGGAGTAAAATTCAAATAGGAATATCAAACATATTTTGACCCATTTACTTCTGTATCTGGTTCAAATGAATAAAAAATTGTAAGTTAATGTAGCGGGAGGAAATTCATATATTCTATTCAATTTTCCTAAAAAAATGGGATTGATGAAAATAAAGTAAAGCAAAATTTGCAAAAAATGACCGAGTTCTATGCCCATATGTATTATGTATTGTTTGTGTTCTATTTCCGTAGTCAATGAAATCCTTTTCTTTTGGTTAAGTTAAGTCATTAATTAAAAAAATATACATAATTACCCATACCATACTCTTGGGAACAAAAGTTCATTGTATATGATGGATGAATATGTAAAGAGATCATATTCTTCTGGTTCTGATTTATTATTTCATCTGACGACCTTAATCTTACCTTTTAATCTTACCTTATATATATATATATATATATATATATGAGATATTTTCCATTCCACACCCATTAAATTAAAATAAAAAACTGCATTGGTTTCTCAATATATCTGGTCACAATTAAACCATTGATGATTCAATAATCGAACATAGTCAAATTAGCGCATCTATCTTTACTTTAATGAATGAGATATCTACTAAAAATTATTAGCTACGATTGCGAGTACTGCTTGATTGAAGAAGAAATTAAATTCAGTAATTATTGAAAAACATATTTACAGTCATAGTGTTGAAGTACAAGATAAGATTATTTAATTAAACTAAATCATTTTTCTCGATTTCTTATGAATCCTTGGTACTCAAATGGAAGTGTGAGAAATAAATCTTATCAATAAAATAGACTTCTGATCCTTCTGGTTCATTAGAATTTTAGGCATTGGAATAGTTATAGTTTATTGGTTAATAAATATTTGATTTGGTTAATAAATGATTCAGTTCCTGGAAATCTAATGTAATGAAAGACCCATTTTTAGGTTTAAAATTTCTTTTTTTGAGAAAAATGGGATCCTTTTTTTTTCATGACTGATCGTTCCAAACAATCTGTTGAAGATGTAAATAGGTCTTAACCAACAGTGATTCCCTCATTTTTTTGTAAAAAATAAAATAAATATAAACGGGTTTCCTTCATAGACTAGAATATGGGGATTAAATTGGATTCTTTTTTTGCTGAGATTTCTTAGGATAGAGACTTTTTTATCCATAAATAAAAGGAAAATGGATACAAAAATATGTACTAAAATGTATCGATTGAGCCAATGACTATTCATGATTCCATATTGAATCAATGCCATCCCGGTTCGAAATTAGAGGAATGTTATGGTAAAACTTCGTTTGAAACGATGTGGTAGAAAGCAACGTGCGACTTGAAGGACGTGATCACTTATGTGGATTCTTACATCCACCATTCTCTATATAAATGAGTATGCTCTTGGCTCGACATGGTTTGTTCTGTTCCACTAGGAACCCCATTTTGTTGGGTTGTAAGTAATAAGTAAATAGTACACGATGAAGCTCGAGTAGAAAGTAATGATTCATTTATTATATCAAGGGAAAGAATCTAGGGTTAATGCCACAATCAATAAGCTGGACCAACTTTGTAAATATATCTTAAATTTAGAAATCGAAAGATTCAAATTCTAACAATTTGAAATCAAAAAGTCAAACTTGTCGGAATTGGTCAAACTATTTTGATCAAAAGTGTATTACAAGGGAATCAATCGTTCGTATAATTTTTCCATAGAAAGAAAAAAGGGTATGTTGCTGCCGTTTTGAAAGGAGTAAAATCACCGAAGTAATGTCTAAACCCAACGATTCAACAAAGCAAAGATTAAGGATTCCGGAACAAGGGAACACTATTTTCAACCGTCTCAACAATTGGATCAAAATAAGGAATAAAATTCAAATTCAAATAGATTTGAGATGAGACAAACAAAAAAGGTTACAGACGACTCAATAAATTCTAAGGATTTCTATTCGAATTCTTTCAGAGCTATCCAACTTGAGTTATGAGTACAAATGAATGAAGTTTCGTTTTTTATGGAAAAATAAAACAATTCCAATCATAGTCTAATTCATGATTTTATTTATGGATAAGCTTGCCATTATGATATGACTATTGATATTTCATTTATTATGTATATTATTATATTTTAATGTATGTTATTATATTTTATTTATTTAAATATTTTTATTTTTTAAATTGAATTTTAAATTGAAATTGAAAATATATATTTAATAAATATATATAATATTAACAAAACTAAAAAATATATAAAAATATATATAATATTAACAAAACTAAAATATAACAAAATTGTATATGTATATAAATATAAAAAAATATAAATATAATTAATATATTAATATAATAAAATAAAAAAATATAATAAAATAAAAATATTATAATTATAAATAATAAATAAATATTTAAATTTAAAATAAAATTAAAAAAAAAAAAGAAATTTAAATTTTATTAAATTGAATCAATCGTTTTAGAATCATTCTTTCTTGCTTGAGCTTGAGCCGTATGAGGAAAAAACCTCCTATACGTTTCTGGGGGGGGGGCTTTGCTTATCTATCCCAATGAGCCATCTATCGAATCGTTGCAATTGATGTTCGATCCCGAAGAGAGGGAAGAGATCTTCGGAGAGTGGGTCTTTATGATCCGATAAAGAATCGAACTTTTTTAAATGTTCCGGCTATTCTATATTTTCTTGAAAAAGGAGCTCAACCCACAAGAACTGTTCATGATATTTTTAAGAAAGCGGAATTAATTGTCTAAAGGACTTTGAATTAATCAAAAGATTTTTTAAATAAAAATGGCAGTGCTTAGTATATACTAGTATATAGTATATAGCTTTGTATAATTTTTTACTCAACATTTGCCCTTTTATTTCTCTGTTCACGCCCACTTTTCTTGTTTTGGGAATTTACCAACCAAAACGAGTTAATCTTGCTTATTGTACTTCTATTGATTGAATAAACCCGAAAATTTCTTCACTTCTTCCTTATTTTTTTTCTCTACATTTCTTATTTATTTTTATTTTATGTCGTGCCAATCCAACACAAGTCTTTATTTGATTTGATTTATTCGATTAATTTGATTCGTTTTTTTCAACATGCAATTCATATTGACAATGGTGTATTGAACAAATATAATTTGATCGTAAATAAATGGATCTGTTTATCCACACCCATATTTATACTGGTTATATCGGTTCTTTACTTCAATTATTAATGAATGAAAAATTTTTTGAATTGATAAAAAAATTAAATAAAATAAAGGTCTGTCTGGAAATCTGTTGTATTTTAATCGGATCTGCCCCAGTTTTCCTTTAATTTAATAAGACTTTAATTAATCGAATCGTCGACTTTTCTTTTCAAATTTGTTGCTAATTAAATTCAATATTTTTTTTGGTGGGATCGTGCAATCATTTCTTTTAAAATTCAAATTTTATTTTGATCATATCTACTTTTCACATATAATATTCACATATTCTATATAACATATTATATTTATATATTTATATTATATATTTTTATACTATATATATTATATATTTTTATTTATATATTTTTTTTATCTGGGTTGCTAACTCAACGGTAGAGTACTCGGCTTTTAAGTGCGGCTATGACCTTTTACACATTTGGATGAAGCAACGAATTCGTCCAGACTTTTGGTAGAGTCTATAAGACCACGACTGATCCTGAAAGGTAATGAATGGAAAAAATAGCATGTCGTATTATATTAATTTAATTAGTAATGTAGAACTCTAAGAATAGATCATCCTTACTGGATCGGTACAAAAAAAGCCTTTGATTTTAATAAGGAGACAAAATGAATTCACATTTACCGTTTGTCGAGTGAATAAATGGATAGAGTCTTTTGGCTCCAATTCTAGGCAAATAAAAAGCGACGAGCTTATGTTCTTAATTTGAATGGGTACCCGATCTAATCTAATTAGACGTTAAAAAAAGATTAGTGCCTGATACGGAAAGGGTTCTTCTGTGAGTGGATCATCAATTCCTTTTTTAATGAATCCTAACTATTCTTTACCCATTATAGATAGGGTAGAGTGGAGATGGATGTGTAAAAGAAAGAGCATACTGATAAAGAAAATTGATTCCAAAATCAAAAGAGCGATTGAGTTGCAAAAATAATAAAGGATTTTTAACCTTTTTCTTTTTCTTGTTATGTTAACAAACATAAACCAATTGGATCTGGAAAGATAGGAAGAAGATCTGGGGATTGGACTCTCTGTTTTCAGGGTAACTTTTTCTTACTGTATACATACCTTATATAC
>JARZZO010000007.1:4621191-4670639 GCA_030544215.1 Zantedeschia hybrid cultivar
TGCCTATAAATAATCTTACATCGTCTGCCACAAAGAAGATTTTCTCATCAACCTTTTATAAATAGAATACTGCTTGCGTCATAAAAGATATGTGATATGTGCCATCCTCATACCAATACTTCTCATCTTTATCCTCTTTCCCGATCATTAATTTGGTTGTCGGAGAGGGTTCCTCTTGGACTGCATCTGCGGCCCTTGCTGACCAATTGTTTGGTCTTACAGACGGACTCTTTGATCTCGGATCTCCTCGGTCTCGGATATTCTTCAAAGGTCTCAAATCTTCCATTCGTGACCGACGAACCACCCGTGAGAGCCTCGGTTGCATCAGAGCCGATGGAGAACAACAAGAGTAAGTACACTTGGAAGAGAACCGTATGCAATAGGTTCTCCTCTCCCCGCCTTTGCGGGAGGGTCTTGGGTTCGTATTCACGTGTGGCCGTGAGTTTTCCTATCCCGTGTTCATCTCAGCATTAGCTGAGGCTTGAATCCAAAACCCCCTTCTGTTTTCATTAGGTTACTAGTTCAAAGAAAAAAGTATACTTGAAAGAGAAGAAAATTAATTGTCGTCCTGAAGATTTCTGCAGGTGGCGTAAGAGG
This sequence comes from Zantedeschia hybrid cultivar, assembly GCA_030544215.1. Taxonomy (NCBI): domain Eukaryota; kingdom Viridiplantae; phylum Streptophyta; class Magnoliopsida; order Alismatales; family Araceae; genus Zantedeschia; species Zantedeschia hybrid cultivar. The sequence goes on from JARZZO010000007.1 coordinate 4,621,789, forward strand.
AGAAGACAAGTACCCTTTTCAATAGGACGTGTTGCAGGCAAAGAGAGAGAGAGAGAGAGAGAGCGCACCTTAAACACTTTAAGGGATCAAATTTAATGTATCGTTTTAATGATTAATAAATCAACTGAAACATATATATGATTAATTAATTAGAGAGAGAGAACCGTAAACAGAAGAGATGAATTTTAATGTGTTTTTTGAATGATTAATATATCGACCGAAACAAATATATTGATTAATTAATTTGGGGGGAGAGAGAGAGCGCTCCTTAAACAAAAGAGATCAAATTTAATGTGTGATTTGAATGATTAATATATCAACGGAAACATATATATATATATATATATATATATATCTATATATATATATATATTGATTAATTAATTTGGAAGAGAGAGAGAGAGAAGACATAAAGTTTAATGTGTTGTCTGAATGAATATTGGTACATCAACTGAAAGATATATATTGCATAATTAATTTGGACATCTGTTTTATCCCCATATATTATCCAAACTAGGAGAAATTGACGCGTTGAATTTTCTGGGCAATGTTCAGTTTCCAGTTTCTTTTCCTCTGTGCAATAAATGAGGTCCCTATTTATTTATTTATCCCGGCGATGGAGTTGTGTGGGGAACGATCTTTGGAAAAGTTGGACTCACGGGAATTCGGACGCGTGACGCACGCAGCGTAATTGGTGCAAACGTTTAGCGACGGTTTATGGTACTAAAATCCGTGATGTGTCTATGTGCGTCTCTTCGGCGTCTGCAGCTCCCGTCCGTCCAGCACCATTCTTGTTCAAATGGGTGTACTTGGATTCACAGCATGTCCAAATCTAATTACGTGTGTCCTACTACAATTATTAATTTCTATAATCGCGCACATAAATTTTCAAATGAAACTAGGACTACTCTACTATATTGAAAGATATATAAAAATACACGTGTTTGATTCTCATTATGTCAGAACTTTTCATATAACATTAATTATATATGCCGATAGAGAAAAAAATCATAATTAATTAAACCCAAGAACCACACAATTTTACAATCTATGTTGACAAAGTAAAGATGTTTAATTTTTTGTCGTAGAAAGCCAGTGCCTAATACTAAAAAAAAGGGAAAATCTTTTCGTTGACCTAAGTCCATAATTTTATTATTTCAATCCTTGATAAACAAAATTCAAACTCATATCAATGATATGCCCTTATACCGTTCTCTTGTATCAATTGGTCCTAAATTTTAACCATCTTGTTCAAAATTCAAGCCGAAATATACCCTAATGAATCTTTACCTAAATTTTACTTGTGCATTCAGCTCACTATGTATGGGCATGTTTCGTATGTAGTCTTTACTCCCATTGCTTAATTCCAATAAATCAAAAGCTTATTCCTTGCATACATGACCTCTTGGAAAATGAAAATATACATTTGGTTCTTTTCAAGGGACTGTACACACAGCTCTCGAACCACAATTTGTTTAAAGATGTCCACATTGTGTCATTGTGCGTTGTCAAGCATAATATATTAATCTTAAAAAAGAATTCTATGAATATAAATAAATTCATATTTATTTTCTATGAATATAAATAACACACACATATATATATATACCTAGCTTCATCCAAATTAGAAGGCTGAATGTGGGAGGGAGGAGGCGATTAATTCCACGGATCAGGGTGTTGAAGATTGCTGAAATGTTAGTACTCCACGGATCAGGTGCTCTTGACCTCTAGCGATGCATATTGTCACGACCAAAATTGTGACTTAGGTTTTTTTCTAAGTTTTGACTACTCGGAAGTGTCGGGAGGGGCGGCCTAGTTGGTGAAGTCTCTTTATTCGCAGATAATTGATATAGTCAGACTATGTTCGGAGGGTGGTAGGTTTCGTGTCGCCCGACCGAGACCTCTTTAGCCACACTTCGGTTTTGTCGCCGCCACATTTAAGTGTGACCTAGCGTGTCGATGAGTTCCTATAGAAGGAGCTGAGCTTAGCAATGACAGAGGGCCATGTTAGGTGCAAGGGGAATCTCGGAGGACGCTATCCCCTATGGCCCATTTGCCGTAGGCTATGCCATCTTGGGTAGCTGAAGACAAGTCCCTCAGGTGGCTGTCTCCTCCTCTGATATGCGTAGGGTTGGGCGCATACCTTGTACACTTTAACGAAGGTAGGAAATTGATGCTGCTTGTTTGTGCGCATCCCTTGCAAGGCGGTGGTGGCCTTGAACACCGGTTGGCCCGTGAAGCAAGCTGTGCATTGAGAAAGACCAATTTGTGTGTAGCTAAGTCTCGTCAAGACAGTGAAAGCCGTGAACTTCAGAACAACCGTTAAAGCAAGACCCGTGCAAAGGCGATGGACTTAGTGTGCAAATTCGTGCGTGAAGGGCGGCGGTGGTATGGTTCCCCGACGGAATCTCTCTAAGGCAGTGATGTTTGGTGGCTAAGTATTAGCCAAGTTGAAGGTCTTTAAGTGTAACCAGCTGGGTGGATTCCGGACTATGCCGTTCATTCTCTTGCAAGGCCAGAGGGACAAGAGCCAGTTAACTTGGGGTAGACCTAAGCGAGGGAGCTTAGGTGAAGGCGCGGTGTGCGTAGCTGGCAGGCCCCGAACGAAGGTGCCTTGCGGTAGCGAGGATACCTAGGTGAAGGTGCGAGGCGTGAAATCAAATGGTGCCGAGCGCAAGTCTGCACGGCCATAGCGAGGTGCCTAGGTGAGGCATTATGCACGCAGTCAATAGGCCCAAGTGAAGGCCTGCCCGATCGAGCGAGGGTGACTAGATGAGGCGTGATGTACGTAGTTGGCAGGCTCTAAGTGAAGGTCCGCTCGACCAACAGGCGAGCGCCTAGACAAAGTGTATGGGCGCGGAGCCGATGGCTAGTACGAATGTCTTGGTCGTGAGGCGAGGGCGCCGAGGGCAATGTGTATCAGCGTAGATGCTAGCTGGGTCCGAGCAACGACCATTCCATATATGCAAAACCTACACGGGTGTCCGAGATTTGATCTGGCGAACCTCCTCGGAAAGATTTATGCGAGGCATGTGAGCTGAGTACTTGGGTGCTGTGGAACTCTAATACGAGGCAAAAGTTTGTAAGCTGGTCTTGGCGTGTGCTTCTGCCACCGGGACGCCGCATGACATCGCCGGTTATTTGGATTTTTTTAAGTTATGCCATGACAATGTGGCCCCCCTCTGATCTCTCTCATAAGTCAAACACACGTCTATCAATCTACGCACTTTAATAACCCATTCAACCATAGAATCTGTAATATTGCTCGAACTATAAAAAATCTGTATATTACAAAAAAATATCTAAAATTGTAAACAAACATATTTAAAATACTCTAAATGCCCTCCAAAACCATAAAAACTTCAAAAATATCAAAATACCTTAAATGCACCAAAAATCATTAAAAATTATAGAAAAATCCTAAAAATGTTAAATCATTCAAAACACATCAAATTCGCTTAAAGCCCAAAAATTTTCAAAGAACACCAAAATACGCTTTAGCCCCAAAATGCTCAAAATGACCCGGGGCAGCGCGTTCTGTTTAAAAGGGTGCTTATCTTTGCCAAGTAAACGCATTGAATAAGATTTTGAATAAGGGAGAAAGCAATTAAGATGGGATGCTGAAGCCCAAAACGCCTCTCATCCGAACACTTCCCTCCCATTCTTCTCCTCCCCCTCTTGCAAAAACCGTCACCACTTACGTCATGTTTTGCAATATAAATCAATCACTTTGGCTTTATCCCATTTCTTCTCCATGGATATACTTGCTGGTACTATGTCTGTAAGCACGTACAGAGAAAGAAAGATATATGGATATCCAACTAGTTCAAGGCAGGTTTCCAGTCTCAGAATTTGATAGCTCCAACCTTAAATTTCTCAACTAAAATTAATCAGTACCTTTCAAATACTCTGACATGAAGTCGGATTATATAACGGCCAGTGCCTACCCTTTTCCTTTCCTAAGACCTGTTGTCAGGTAGGTCCGTGTATGCATGCATACGAGCATTAGATAACGACACGAAATAAAAGACACATACAGGAACTCGACTACGCCGTACGGGCGAGATGGTCCATCCGTCTCAATCTCTGTCATCTCCCCCTTCTATACCTCTTGGAAACCAGCTGAGGAGATCTAGACATTCTTCCCTCTCTACGGTTCAAGATTTGAAGTCCAAAACTTTCTATCTCCTTTCTTGAACCTGCACGCCATGTCTCTCCTTAATTTCCTATATATATGGCTCCCTCACCCATGGCAGCATCACACCTCCAAGCCTCCAGCCCTCGTCAATAGCAACCAGGCTGATAGTGTTATAGGCAAACTTCTCCTCTCCCTCCTTGGACATAGTGCTACGAAAAATTCGAAATGGGTATGCACAAGGGTATCCAAATCCTTCCTCTCTTGTTACTCTCTTGTCTCCTCCAACAGTACTGTTATGGAAATCCTCTAGAGGGAACGTCCTCCGGCTTCATTGCTGAGGCCTCCCCATTCGATGGTACTACCCACTCGACAGATCTCTCAGTAGTGATGAGCAGGGATGCAGGGATGGGCTATGGCCCCAGGAGATCTATTTTAGCGAGCCCGAGTAAAGTGGTGAACGTTAAGGATTTTGGTGGCAAGGGTGATGGATCATCAGATGATACTAAGGTAAATACCATGCAGCAAAACAGTTAAATAACGAGAGGAGAATTTCTGTAAGTCGCTATATCTATAATGTTTTGTTCATGTTATATTTGTCGTTTTAATCTTTGGATGGTGTTGTGTAGGCGTTTGCGAATGCCTGGAAGGCAGCTTGCTCTTCTTCCGCGGCTGTCACCCTGCTGGTCCCTGAGAACAAGGTTTACCTTGTTAAGCCAATTACATTCTCGGGTCCCTGCAAGTCAGACATCATAGTATCGGTAAGGGAAAGTTTTGATGGGATAAAACAAATGGTTTTCCTTCTCTTGACATGTCACATATAGCTCATTTCTGAATAAGCATGCATGGGTTTACGTACTTATTTGTTAACCTTCTTTAACAATAATGTCAGCTCAAAGGATCGATTCTGGCGTCCCCTAATCTATCCGATTGGGATGGGAAAGACCGCAGGCGCTGGGTCACGTTTGATGGTGTCAAAAATATGAGAGTTGAAGGTGGCGGGACCTTCAATGGCAATGGGCAGCCATGGTGGAAAAAATCATGCAAAGTCGACAAATCTCTTGTAAGAATTTCTTGAATTCGTACATATCTCTCTCAACCAATTATTACTAGAAATTTTGTCCGCCTATTCGGGGATGGGACTGATTTATCTTTAAAATTTTCATTTTTCAGCCTTGCAAAGCAGCACCCACGGTACGTCAAGAGCCCTTCTGATGGATTTAGAACAGTACTACAGAATTGAGTGACTAATTATTTAACCTTCTTTCAAACCAGGCTTTGACGTTCTACTCATGCAGCAGCTTGACGGTGAACAACCTCAAGTTCAAAGATAGCCAGAAGATGCACGTCTCCTTTGAGCGATGCACCAATGTCCGGGTCTCCAATTTGGTGATCACGGCACCAGGGACCAGTCCGAACACCGACGGAATTCACGTTACTCGCACAACAAACATACGTATCAACAACTGTGTTATTGGAACAGGTAACGGAGTTGTACCGGTAATGTGAAACCCTAATCTGTCTTTTTCAACCCCTCACATTAGCACGGCTAATGGGAGCTAGCTAGTGTAGTCTCAAAAGAAAAGAGCACGCCTCTGCCTTTCTGATTGTTATCTTTCAACCCAACATATTTCTTAACTGTGGTCTATTGCTGAAGGTGATGATTGCATCTCCATTGTTGGCGGCTCGCAATATGTCAATGCCACCAACATATTTTGTGGACCGGGACATGGAATCAGGTCTGAAGCACTAGCCCTAACATGCTTTAGAACATTTTACCGCCCCCACCTTCCCCCTCTAGTTCTCTCTTTCTCTGTGCATTAACAATAATTCTTTCCCCGGCCCTCTCTCTCCATGCTATGCCAGCATTGGAAGTCTAGGAGCTGGTGGCTCAGAAGACACGGTCTCTGATGTATTGGTGGACACGGCACAATTGGAAGGATCAACCAACGGAGTCCGGATCAAAACTTATCAGGTCAGACATTATAAAATTGCAAATTTAAACGGCCATTGCTCCTTCACGTTTAAAAACTGGTTGAAACCACAACATCCATTTAATAACCATCAACAAAATGTCTTCTTTCATGAAGGGAGGAAAAGGATATGCCAAGAAGATCAGCTTTAAGAACATCTTCATGAAGAATGTCAAGAATCCAATAATCATCGATCAAAATTACTGTGACTCTAGCAAGCCATGTAGCGAGCAGGTATATAATATATGACCTCTGAACTACAGCTATGAGCTTTCAACCCTTCATCCCTCTTCTTTCCATCGTTTTCGTCATCATATATATTGCCTGTTTGCAGAAGTCGGCCGTGGCAATAAGTGGGGTGACATACAAGAACATCACTGGGACGAGTGCAACTTCTGTGGCTATGGAGTTCGATTGTAGCAAGAGTGTTCCATGTCGTGGGATAGTGCTACAGGACATCAAGCTGACCTTAACAGGAGGGGGCTCTGCAAAGAGCACCTGTACGAATGTCAGCTTGTCCAAGTCTGGAACGGTTGTCCCATCGCCGTGCACCTCCTAAGGACCAGAGGTTGGGAAGAAAGTAGAAGTATAAATCCCACTAAGGATGTGTATGTGTGTACTTGTCTCACTAATTACCAGCAAAAATTAGAAAGGTTGTGTAGATATATACTCCTCTTGTTGATGTCATCATATGTTTGAATAAAATCGGCTTGGTACAGTAAGAAGGGCCGGCTTGTTGTATCCAATTTGTTGTTTAAAGATTGAGAAGATCACATACAATTTATCTTCTTTATAAATTAACCTCCTAAATTTCGGGGAATGTATAGAGTCTGCACTACTGTATCCATCCTGCAAACTATTGTAATCATTTGCCGTACCTAGATATATTGTTGCATTAAGGGTCCATTTGTTTTCATGTAAAATAATTAAGTTGCATAAAAGACTTTTCCTAAAGAGTGTTGCATATATAACGACTTATTTATCAATATTCTAGAATACTCTATTCAACTAAAATCTTAATTCATTGACCTCCCCTTTTCTTAATTTTGGCATTCAGTGGATGAGATAGAGTGTTCTTTTTGACAACAATAGAAAATTTTTCAAAAGTACTAAATGATAAATTTTTAGTTTCATTTTCTTTTTAAATTTGTTTTCTAAGGAAATCTTTTTTCATATGGATATGTTTCACTATTGGATCGCGAAGCTTTCCACGTGACATGTCTTATTTTATATTCGTAAGTTAGTGATGAATACTAAAGTCTCAAAGAGATGGGAACAATCCTAAGGACTTTTAATTATTTGTTCATGATTAGATGGTCAAAATAAAAGTCACAAGGGATAAAAATAACCTAAGGGGGTTATTCAATATTTAAAAATTTATATATATATATATATATTTAATATAGGGCTATGACTCAAAACACTGCATATTCAAACACCCCCATGTACGTTGTTTTATATTTTTTTAGGTTTAGTTTTTATCATTAGAACGAAAAACTTAACTGTGGCCAATCGAATGCGTAGTCATTTGAAGATTTAAACTAAAACCTCAGGGAATGGTATCAACGCTAAGGGATAGTTTGATAATTTTTTTATTTTTTTTACTATTGTTTCAGTATTTTTAGACATTGATTTTGATACATGTCCGATCAAGATGGTTCCGATTGATGGTCAAGATTGGACAGTGAGAATTAAAGCTATGGAGATAGGATCATTCCTAAAGTCGTTATGTTAGAATACTAACTGCTTCAATACATGCGTACTATTTTGAGGTACATCTTCACATTTAAAAAAAAAAAATAATTTCATAAATTTTTGTAGACCTTATTTTGGTGGTACGATCATGGTTGGTTCTTGAAACTTGATCTTAACCGTTCATTAGGCACACATGTAAATTCTAATTTCAAAAAATAGTTAAAAAATAAAAAAAATTGTCCAATTAGCTCCTATGGTTGTTATCATTCCTTGGGATTTTAGTATTTATCACTAATATATGAATATAAAGTCGAATGACTTATGTTGAAAATCTCACAATACAATATGACGGTGAAACTTAAGATAAAATGGATGATATTTATTTTGAGGAATGAGTTGAATATTTAAAAAATTATCACGATTTGTTTAAAATAGAGAAGAGGCCAAAACAATGCTTGTGGTTTATCCACACCCATTGCAACGTGGTACAGTAGGTTGTACACATTGTTTTTAACTATTTTTCATATTAAAAATTTATAAAAAAATTAGTTAAATTACTCTTAGGATTAGTCTCATCTCCTCAAACTTTATTATTCATCACCAATTTGTGTGTACCTAATTAGACGGCTTCAATTAATTCGGATATGATCAAACACTAAAAATTAAATTTCAAAAAATAAAAATTAATCTGAAAAGGCAATTAAATATTTAAAATTTTATGATTATATATTATTATTATTATTATTTTAAACTACGGGGTGAGGCTGAAGCGTACTGTGCAACTTGATTGCATGAAAAGCCCTTGTTGCACAGTAACATTCCTCTCTCTCTCTCTCCATATACATATATATATATATAGGCAACTCTTCCTGTTGAAAAGGGTGGTTATCTTTGCCAAGTGAACGCATTGGATAAGATTTTGAGTATGGGAGGGAGTAACTAAGATGGGATGCTGAAGCCCAAAATGCCTCTCATTCGAGCCCATCCCTCCCATTTCCTCTCCCCTTAAGGTCTCCAGAATCTTTCTCCACGTCAAGTTATCGATACTTATAACGAAGCATACATATCACGCAACGGATTAATCACGTTGGCTTTATCCCATTTCTTATGAGTTATGACTTCTCCGTGGGTATTTGCTGCACAATTCTCTAACTCAAATCTCTCGCCCTGCTTGAGGTTCATCGTTTCCAACTTCTAGTACTAGTACATCTTGAGCTTAACCATCATTACTTTTTGCCATTGGCATCTTCAACGTAATGAACTAATATTGCTAACTGAGGAAATTAAGAAAAGCTAGCCTTTAAGCTAGTAAGACAAGTGCCGTCCAAAAATAAAAAACACAGTTCTTTGAACATAGAGGACCACCAGTGCCATTGCATGCTGTCCGTTAATTTTGTCCGTAGCTGTAGGATTATACGCATACCACAACGTTTGTAAGCGCACGTGCGAAGAAAAAAAAACTTGCACGTGCAAAGAAAGATAAACGAATATCCATCTGTTCAAGGCGCGCAGGTTTCAATGCCCAAAATTTGACCAGATAGAAACTTAAAATTTTGAAACAAAGTCGGGAATATCAAATCTAACAGAAGTCAGCAAGTCGAAAATAGTACGATACTTCGACGTATGTGCATGCATGCATGCAAGGTAACGAGAAGCTAGCACGAAACAAAAAGACACGTGCAGGAACTCGAGCGATTATGCGAAATGGTCCGCCATACGTGCAAGGTAGGCCTTCCGGTCGTCTCAATCTCTGCCATATCCCCTTCCATGAACAAGCAGGCCACCTCTACTTTTCTATATATATGGCACCCTCACACATCACATGGCTGCACCACCAATTCTCCAAGTCTCTAACCCTCGTCAATAGCAACCAGCTGACGAATAGAGATAGCAAGCAAAATTTATCCTCCATCTTGAAGTAAAAAAAACATGGGTCTGCAGAGGGTTCTCCAAATCCTTCCTCTCTTGTTACTTTCATGTCTCCTTCAACACTGTCATGGTAATCCTCTGGGGGGAAGGTCCTCCGGCCTTACTGCTGAGGCCTCCACATTAGATGGAAGTGTCCACCCGCCAGATTTCTCCGGAGTGATGAGCAGGGCCGGAAGGTTTGGTTATGGCTCCAGGAGATCACTTCTGGCGAGCTCGAGTAAAGTGGTGAATATAAAGGATTTTGGTGCCAAGGGTGATGGATCATCGGATGATACCAAGGTAAATACCCGTCCAACAAACTGTTAAATAACCAGACAAGAATGGCTGCAGATTGCTATATATGGCTATGGTGTTTTCTTCGTGTGATGGGAAGCTTTAACCTTTGTGTTGTGCAGGCATTCACGAATCTGTGGAAAGCAGCTTGCTCTTCATCCGCAGCTGTCACTTTGTTGGTCCCAGAGAACAAGATCTACCTTCTTAAGCCGATAACATTCTCCGGCCCTTGCAAGTCAGATGTCATAGTGTCGGTAAGAGAAAGCTTCCATTGCGATGAAGTACATGGGTTCTCCTTCTCTTATCTTGACATAACTTGTTTCTGGGTAACCATGGGTTTCACTTGTGTGTTAACGTCTTGTCTTATCATTAATCATGTCAGATCAAAGGAACAGTTCTAGCTTCCCCTAATCTCTCCGATTGGGAGGGGACAGACCGCACGCACTGGCTGATGTTTGATGGTGTCAACAATATGAGAGTTGAAGGTGGTGGGACCTTCAATGGCAATGGGCAGACATGGTGGAAGAAATCATGCAAAGTCGACAAGTCTCTTGTAAGATCAATTTCTTGAATTCATACGTATTCTTCTCTCAACCAACTAAGAAATTTGTCCTCTATTCAAGGATGAGACTGATCTGTGCCCTTAATTTTTTTTTGCTTTTCAGCCTTGCACGGCTGCACCCACGGTACGTACGTCATGAACCCTTCTCATAGATATATGTAATACAGCACCCTCTGACAAATCCGTTAATTAAAATCTTAGGGACTAATTCTTTATCCTTCTTTCATAATCTTGCAGGCTTTGACGTTTTACAAATGCAACAGTTTGAAGGTGACTAACGTCAAGTTCAAAGATAGCCAGAAGATTCATGTCTCCTTTGAGCGTTGCACCGACGTCCAAGTATCCAATTTGGTGATCACAGCATCAGGGACCAGCCCCAACACTGATGGAATCCACGTTACTCGCACAACAAACATGCGCATCAACCACTGTGTTATTGGAACAGGTAACAAATTTGCACCAAGAACCCCTTCACACCGAACATCACCTTGATCCTTATCTTTGAATCTTATGTATTTCTGAATCTTGGTCATTTGATCATGAAGGTGACGATTGCATCTCCATCGTATCCGGCTCTCAATATGTCAATGCAACCAACATATTTTGTGGACCAGGACATGGAATCAGGTCTGAATCTCTTTTCCTGACATGCTTCAGAGCTCATTAGACTTCCACAATACTTTTCCTACCTCTTTCTCTCTCTGTGTCGCGCTTCCACCTCCATGTGTGTATCTGTGCATTAACACTAATTTTCTCCCCTCTCCCTACTTCCCCTGTGTGTGTGTGGATCTATGCACTAACGTTAATTTTCTCCCTTCTCCCCACTCTATGCCAGTATTGGAAGTCTAGGGGTTAATGGCGCAGAACACACTGTCTCCGACGTATTGGTGGACACGGCACAATTGGAGGGAACAACTAACGGAGTCAGAATCAAAACCTGGCAGGTAATTAAAACATCTAAACCACGCTAGACAACTATGAATCTAATTAAATCGCGGGTACTCCTTCACGCTTAAAATCTAATTAACACTATACCGTCGATAGTTTAACATATATAAATGATCAACAAAATATTTTGTATCATGAAGGGTGGGAAAGGATACGCAAAGAACATTAGTTTCAAGAACGTCTTCATGAAGAACGTTAAGAACCCGATAATCATCGATCAGAATTATTGTGACTCCAGCAAGCCATGCAGCGAGCAGGTACATTATTGCCTAGGAACCATAGCTATGAGCCTTCAACTCTTCCTCAGTACCCTCTCTCCATTGTTTTCTTCATGATATATATTACTACCTGTTTGCAGACGTCAGCCGTCGCAATAAGTGGAGTGACATACAAGAACATCACTGGGACTAGTGCTACTTCTGTGGCTATGGAGTTTGACTGTAGCAAGAGCATTCCATGCCGTGGGATAGTGCTCCAGGACATCAGGTTGGCCTTAACAGGAGGGGGCTCCGCAAAGAGCACATGTACACATGTCAACTTGTCCAAGTCTGGAACTGTAGTCCCATCCCCATGCACCTCCTAAGAACCAGAGAGGTCGGGAAGAAAGAACTAGTACATACTACATAGAATGTGTATATATATATATACTCCTCTCAGCCACTAGCAAACATTACAGAGGTTGTTCATATTGTTATATGTTCGAATAAGGTCGGGCGGTACAATATATAAGAAGAGCCGGCGCCTTGTATCTAGACTATTGTTTTAAGACAGTGAATCACACAGTTATATGATGGAACCACCTTAGAGGATGATTATATGTACATAATGTATATTAATTAAAGAAATAGTGTTGATATTGTTTTATGACATGTTTGGTGAGGCTTTAGGAGCATAGACTCTTTACCTCTCAACAAAAAAATAGTAAATGAAAATGGATTCAAACTTCAAAACAATTTAGACGATCAAATCTGTTGACCCATTAGTGCTAAGCCCCTCCCTTGAAACCTTATTTTGTGGCACTCCAATTTTGCGCTTCTAATTTGAAATTTTCAAATCACATTGGCGACTTCCATAATTTAATGTCCTTTCAAAGTATCAGACTAAAATTTATAGAAGATTAGAGGTATTTTTTCAATTGAAATAGCGCACATTTTTGCCTTTCCAACATTAGACAGATTTGAAGCTGTGTGAGCGCCAGGTATTAGAACATAAAGAAATTCAATCATCTAACTTGTGTTCAGCGTTGGTACTGTCTAATCTTTGATCTGGCAGCGAGGGAAAAAGATGTTTACACCTCCGCACAATTCTGAAGATGGCGGGGATATTTTTAATGATTTGCGAGAGTCAAGAATATATGTACAAAGATGGTCGTTTATAAGAGTATGCATGATAGAAAAGTCATATCTTTCGTTAACATACTTACCAACATATATAACTTCACGTTCACGCAGGCATAAATACGCAGATACAAAACGAGATTCACATGCAGAATTCGATTCCCCTCCACGGTCCCGAGTTTGGATCGTAAAACTTGTTATCAGCTGCATGCATCCCTGGACATGCACTTACGCATGTACACATCGAGATCGTCACCACGCAACCCACGGCCGGAATAAATAAATTAATACTTACCAACGCAATTTGTTGCCCTAAAGTCCAGCAGTACTTGTCTGGCGAAGAAAAAAAAGGAAGAAAGGAACTGAGAGTTGGTCACCCAAAAAGTTTCATGCATCATGGGGAGGAAATAAATGTCAAAACTAGTCAGTTTATGTATCAATATATTTCAATATCATATTGAGAAGGTTTGACATAATAAGTATCAAACACGTGTATTTTTATGTATCTTTCAATATGGTGGTACAGTGGTCGTTAGTCTCATAGGAATTAGTAATTGTAGTAGGACACACGTAATTATATCTGAACATGCTGTGAACCCAACTACATCGACCCCCACACAACTCCGTCTACTAGTTGTGTGGGTGACCTGCGTACGCATATGTATCTTCTATGAACACATCATTAAATAATTAATCAACATCACATATATAATTAGAAATTAATTCCACACTATCATCAAATCAGAAGGTCAAATTAAAACAGAGCCTCACATGATCCTCACATGCAGAATTCGATTTCGGTCCCCGGCTCCAGATTGGGAACGTAAAACTCCGGATCTCTATCCGTGGACATGCGGGACCTGTGTGCAAATAAACTATTCACATAAATATATTATTACAACATACTTTTTGTCATTTTTTATTAAGAGCTATTTGATCACTTAAGAATTATTTGATCACTTGATTGAAGATCTAGTTTTCAATAATTCTAAGAGTTAAAGAAAGATTCAAAGTTGTCATTAATTATAGAAGTTATAAAAAATTATTATAAAAAATAATTTTAACCAGAGTCACTTGATCATGTGATCACATCATTGCAGAAAAATTATGATAAGAGGTGTCATATATTGCTCCCCACATAACTCCATGCATGGCAAGAGCAAATAATTAAGTATAACCCCAACGCCAAGTCCTGCACCCTTTGTCCGGCAAAGGAAAAAGGTGAAGAAAAAACTAAAATCTGATCTCCTAAAAGGCATAAATTCCCCTCATTTTTCTATGGAGAGGAATATATATATATATATATGTATATATATATATATTTATATTTCCGAACTAATAAACTGACTGAAATTTCTTACAATTATAAATTGTATATATAGTTAGAACATCAAGGCTGCCCATGCTTGAAACTTCGACCTATATAAGGACGCCATTGACTGCGCTGTTAAAATATTTGGCATAACGTTTAGTTAGAAGTGACTTGTGTCTTTCTCTTTTAACATGAAAAATATTAGATAGCTAGAAGTGGTTATAAATTAACCTTCCCAAAGAAATTCACTTTTTCAAAAAGTTCTAATTGAAAATTTTAAGTTAAGAGGCCAAAAACAATCAAAATACAATATAAGCTAGAGACTTCCAACACTTTTACTTTCTTATCAAAATAACAATATAAGCTACCCATTCCAGCCCACTCTTTCCCTTTCTCCTCCTCCCTTCCCCTTGTGTTTGCAGAAGCTTTCGCCAGCTGGGCAAGCTTTTGATGGGGTCGGATAACCTAGCATTAGCAAAAGAACCCAAATTAATGAACTACTCACGCAGGCATAATCACCGCTCTTATCGCCCACACTCTTCTCCTAATATTTTTCCCCATTAATTGCTACTTGGTGCACCATGCCCAAACTTAGGGCATATTTGACAAAACTCCTACTTGAAGTTACTTTTAGCTTCCACTTCTTATATAGAATGAGTTTGAGGGAAGAGATTGTAACTAATTTTACTTTCTTGCAACAGTCAACTCTTTTATAACAATTTTATTTTTTCTTCAATTTTGGAAACTTTCCCTTGTAATTTTTGATTGAAAGTCAAAACACAAGTAAAATATCATAGAAATGACTTTCAAGATCAAATGGCTTTCATAAAAAATAACTAAATAAAAATACAAAAGTACTTCCTGGAAGCTGCATCAAGCACGGCCTTACTTTCTCTGCCTTGGGCTGAGGTTGTCACCGCACTTAATTAGGGTTACATTTGTGAGCTCAATGACAAATAACCATTACCAAGTTAATGTGTCTTCTTAGGGAAGGTGACCCTTCCTTCTCAATCTCTACCACCCGCCGATGTAATTATAGCACCAGACAAATAGCTAAAGTTCTTCTCTTGATCCTCTTGCCCGTACCTAGTAGCATTAAGGTCCGAAGATGGGTCTTCAGAGGCTTCTGATCCTAATCCTTCCCTTGATCTTGTTACTCGCTTGTCACCACCTATGTTTTGAAGATGGGTCCTCAGGACCCAGGAGATTACTTTTAGCGAGCTTGAGCAATGTGGTGAACGTAAAGGATTATGGTGCCATGGGTGACGGATCAACTGATGATACCAAGGTAAGTACGCACCTTGCAACATCCTAGCTGAAAGTCACTGGAGCACGAAATATTTGTATTTCTAGCTAAGATCGATGCTTTCTTCATGTTTCCTGAAGCTAAAATCTTTTCACAGTATGTTGTTTAGGCATTTGCGAATGCATGGAAGGCAGCTTGCTCTTCTTCAACGGCTGTCACCTTGTTGGTGCCAGAGAGCAAGAGTTACCTTCTCAAGCCAATAACATTCTCCGGCCCCTGCAAATCAGATATCATAGTAATGGTGAGAGAAATATTTAATGTGATATAACTGGCTTCCCCTTTCCTTGTCGTGTCGGAGTTTATTAATTCTACCTCATCTTGCGTACGTTCTTCTTTTGTGTTAACCATCTCCTTAACAATAACGCCAGGTCAAAAGAACGATTCTAGCTTCTCCTAAAATATCGGATTGGGATGGGACATTAAACCGCAAGCGTTGGGTCGTGTTTGATAGTGTTAAGAATCTCAAAGTTCAGGGTGGTGGCACTGTCGACGGCAATGGCTAGATATGGTGGAAGAACTCATGCAAAGTGAACAAGGCTCTAGTAAGAAGTTGTTGATTACATACCTATTTTCTTCTCAACGATCTAATATAACTTTTCTTATGTTCAATTGTGAGACTAATTTGTACTTAAATTTTTGTCTTTCAACCTTGCACGCCTGCACCCACGGTACGTTCATTAACCCCTTTTGTGAGCAATTAAAGAGCATCACTAGATATCCATGAATTAAGACTTGAGAGATTAGTCCACTAACTGTCGTTGGACTTCATTTAATTTGCAGGCCTTGATGTTTGATGCATGCAACAGCTTAAAAGTGGACAACCTTAAGTTCAAAAATAGCTAGAAAATGCACGTTTCCTTCGACGCCTGCACTAATGTCCAGGTCTCTAATCTGCTGATTTTGCACCAGGAACCAGCCCAAACACGGATGGAATCCACGTTACGGCCGGGCACCACGAATATACAGATCCATAATTGTATTATCGGAACAGGTTTGGGGATTGCATCAACAAAATGAAACCCTAGTGCGTCCTTTTCACCCCATTCGCATACTTTTAGAACCCATCAAGTAAAAAATTAAAGTTTAATTTGATTATACTTTTAGTTGAATCAATTTCTTGACAATGGTCAATTGATGAAGGTGATGACTGCATCTCCATCGTAAGTGGCTCCCAATATGTTAATGCCACCAACATATTTTGTGGACCAGGACATGGAATCAGATTTGTATCATCTCTCTCTCTCTCTCTCTCTCTCTCTGTGTAGTGATTTTAATTTTCTACCCACACTATACCAGTATTGGAAGTCTAGGTGCTAATGGTGCAGAAGCCACTGTCTCTGACGTATTAGTGGACACAGCACATTAGGAGGTGTCAATCCATGGAGTCCGGATCAAGACTTGGCAGGTAGGACATCTAGCAAGAATATGTAATTACATGCCATGTCCAAAATAGCTGCCATTGATCTCCGTAAAGTACATACCCAACAATACTAGAACATCCAATTTTTTAACTAATATCGTTAATAATTTGCTGTCCAATATGAAGGGAGGGAAAGGATATGCTAGAAACATTACTTTCAAGAACGTCTTCACGAAGAATGTTAAAAATCCTATAATCATCGACCAAAACTACTGTGACTCCAGCAAGGCTTGCAGTGAACAGGTACAAGCTCCGGATACTAGATAGCCTTCAATTCTCCCTCCTTACATCCCTCTATTGTTTTCTTCAATGCATATCACTTATCAATGGATTAGTTCTCAACATGACCATGGAGTTCGACTGCAGCAAGAGTGTTCCTTGCCGCGGGATTGTCCTGCAAGCCATCAACCTGACCTTGACAGGAGGGAGCTCCACGAAGAGCATCTGTAACAACGGGTTTTTGACCAAGTCTGGGACTGTTGTCACATCACCATGCACCTCATAAGGGCCAGAGGTTGGGAAGAAAGAAATCTTAAAGACTATATAGAAGGTATATACACATTGATTTCATTAACATCACTGTACACATTTGAATAAAGAAGATGATCAATTCCTCATACCCAATCTAGTGTTTTAAGATTGTAAACATCACAATCATTCTATGTATAGTCTCAAAGGATTATTTGCATGTATAAAATACATTTGTTGATTGTGTTGTGACATGTTAATTTGTAAATTTTTCTGAGGGAAAGATTCTAATGCCTACATGGAAATTCTTGTGTGTAAATTAATTAAGGAACGACCTGTGGCTCACTGTAAATTAAGGCATCCATGACTAAGGCTCCTTTCTGAAACGCTTTCAGAAAGGCAACTTACGGCATGTCCCACTTACGGGAGCTGTGGGTTACACCGCAATCATGATAAATTATGGCAAAATCTCCAAAAGTCATTGGAACGTTACTTTTTCTCTCTCCTTTCTCTCCCGTCAATATTATCTCTCTCCTTCTTTTAAAAAGTAAAATTTTTAAAAGGATATCATTTAACGGGGTTATCCCCCTTTTGTCCTCCACTTTTTCCTTCCAATCATTGCGAAGTCCCAAACTTAAATGTATTCCAACTATATTTAAAAATTAATAAGAATAAAGCATCTAAACTAAAAAAAGAAAAGAAATGAGATCGTAGACGGTCAATAACAAGAGGAAAGGGCAAAAAGTCTAAAAGTCTCACCTGCCTAGACCCCCGTGGTGGCAATGTGACCTTCCCCCTCCTCTTCATTACGGACCGTCTACGTTCCAACATGGACCGTAGACGAATCGGACTAAAAAAAAATGTATTACCTATCACTCTGTCAACTTTTTAATGGTTTGGAGTTCCCACAGTCAGTGACCGAAGGAAACCCCTCAGTCCACCACCTAGACACACCTGATACACAGGGTTCGGACGCGCCCGACGTAGACCCACCTGACACCTCAGCCTACGCAGCGGCGTGTGTTGAGTGTTAACCCCAACCCGCCTTTTATACGGTTCATCCCGTGCCCAAACACTGCTCGTGCTTGGACAATAAGAGTGATGTGGCAAGCCCTTAATCTTGACCTGTGCATGCATGTGTGTCTATGCAATTAGTCCAGCTGCCTGTTGAAAGGGATGGTACGTAATGTTTCCCAGCTAAGCCAGTGGGATAACATTTGGCAATCGGGAAAGAATGGGATAAAGAGCTACATGCATGAAGCCCAAACTGCCCCCATGAAATCATCACCACCGCTGGTTTTCATTGGCCACGTAACAATGCAGCGTACCCAATTAAGCACCCTGTACGTCTTAATCACCAATATAACTATCCCACTATTCTCCTCCTCTATTAGGCTTCTACTATACTTCACCTTTCGTAATGCTAGGTGTACACTGCATGATCATCACATTTGTAAAACTGTGAGCAGCGTGTGCATGTTGTCGCTTCATCTTCTACAACCACATCTATGAAACTTTGTGGATGTGTGTGAACATGTTTTCGTAGCTTGTCAGCTCATGGATGAATAAATTACGTCAATCGCAGCTCTAGGCACATATCTGACACAGTTCGATTAAGAGGCAAGTTTGCACGTCTTGGGCATCTTCGTGCTGATGCAGTTCGTCGTTTAATAAGAGACTTCTCTCTACCTTGCTCAAGTCAGTCTAACGTTTCTTTCCACGTATGTCAGGCATGTTGTCTTGACAAACTTCACAAGTTCCCCTGCTTTCCACCCCACCACGAGTACCACCCCTCTTGCATTATTGTATGCTGATGTTTGGGGTCCTGTTGCCTCTCTGTTGATGGTTTCCAATATTTTCTTCTAATTGTAGATGATTTCTCTAAATATATGTGGCTGTTTAACACTTGAAAACGGTCTGAAGTTTTTAATTACTGTATTCCAACGCTTTCAACGCCAAGTTGAGCGACAATTCTCCACTAAACTAAAGGCTGTACAAACTGATTGGGGTGGTGAATTCCGTCGTCTCTCTAAGTCTTTCTCAACTCAAGGTATTCAACATTGTATCACATGCACCCACACGCACGAAAAAAATGGTGCCTGTGGAGCATCTTATTCGACATGTGGTGGATACAGCTCTCTCTCTCCTTGCTCGTGCCTCTATCCCTCTCAAATATTGGTTTTTTGCTGTTACCACTACAGCGTATATATGTCATTAATCGTCTTCCCTCGTCTGTACTTCACAGAGGCTCACCTTATTAAACACTGTTTGATATACCTCATGATTACCAGTTTCTTGAATCCTTTAGTAGTCATGCATTCTCCTTGCTTCGTGCCTATCAACGTCATAAGTTTTCTTTTCGCTCCATCCCATGCATTTTCCTTGGTTATTTTCTGAATCATCATGCTTACATATGTTTAGACTACAAATCTGGATGCGTCTATCATGCCCGGCATGTGCGGTTTGATGAGTCTATTTTTCTTTAAAGAAAATAATTATTTTTCCTCATCCACCACTAAGTCTCCTGCACCATCTTCTGTTACGGTTGTTGCCCTTCCCTCATTGGCTCCCAATCATGGATCCACTACAAATGCAGACTCTCCTACTTTCTTGGATCCAGTCAATGGCATATGTGCCCAAAACTCATCCACCGCTAGTTGTGTTATCTCTGCGAGCAATGTGCCGGAGTGACTGCATCGCCATGTCTTGGTGCGGCCCCTCTTCCTATCCGTCTCCAACATCACAACCCCAATGACATATCTCTGGTTGTTGAAATTCCCACACCTCAAGCACCACTCCCCAACTTGTCTCCCCCTACTTTGCCACCACCATGTCCACATCGGACACACCCCATGCGACTCAGACCCCACCCAACCCCATCTCGCAAATTCACCAGCCCTCATTCCCTTCCTCATGCCCTTTTACATTGTCTCTCACCTACTCCTGATCCAACATGTTTTTTAGAGGCCAACAAATCCGCTCAATGGCGCCATGCAATGGCCGATGAACTAAACGCTCTTTTTAAGAATCATGCTTGGAGTTTGGTCCCATGCAAGCCTCATATGAATGTAGTAGGTTACAAATAGATATTCTGCACCAAGCGTGCTCCTGATGGCACTATTTCTAGGTACAAGGTGTGCGCGTCTAGTCACCAAAGGGTTTGGTCAATAAGAGGGAATCGACTACTTTGACATGTTCAGTCCCGTGGTCCACCCTACTACAATTCGGGTCATATTTTCAATTGTTGTTGCTCATAATTGGCCAATTCATCAACTTGATATCAACAATGTCTTTTTAAATAAATTTTACAAGAAAAGGTCTACATGTCTCAACCGTTGGGATTTGTGGACTTGGCTCATCTTGATCATGTATGTCACCTGCGTAAATCACTTTATGATCTCAAGCAAGCGCCGCGTGCCTAGTTCACACAGCTCAGTTCCTTTCTTACTCAGATTGGATTTCATAGCTCTCAAGCTGATGCCAGCTTATTTATTTATCAACATGGTGATGACTGCATATACATGCTAGTTTATGTTGATGACATTGTCATAACCGGCAACCATTCGTCACTATTGCAAGGCATTCTTCATAAATTATCAGCTGAATTCTCTTTAAAAGACTTAGGACATGTCAACTTCATCTTAGGTATTGAAGTTCTACACATTAAAGATGGCATTGTTCTTTATCAACAAAAGTACATCTTAGATCTACTTCAACGCCATCACATGTTGGACTCACGTGGATTTCAAACTCGCTGCACTACTGCCGAAACTCTTTCTCAACATGATAGATCGCTACTAGATGACCCTTTACCTTATCGGCAAGCAGTTGGTGCACTGCAATATGTGACCCTCACTCGGCTAAAGCTCTGCTTTGTTGTTTAGAGGGTGTCTCAATACATGCATTCCCCTACTAACACCCATTGACAACTTGTAAAGCGAATATTTTACTATCTTAAGGACATCGGTCATCTCGGTCTCTTTATTTTCAATGGTCTGGTGTCACATATTTCTGCATTTTTTTACGTAGATTGAACGGAAAATCTCGATGATTGCAAGTCTACAGGTGGTTATCTTATATATCTCGGCGACAATATCTTGGTCTGCTAAGAAGCAGCCAACAGTTGCTGACTATTCCACTGAAGTGGAATACCGTGCCGTGACAAACACTTTTGCTGTAATTCTATGGTTATGTTTACATTCCCACTAGTGATCAACCAGCTGATGTTATGATCAAGGGGTTGTCAACTTCACGCTTTCACAAGCTTAGTTCCAAGCTACAGTGCTCGCACTAGACACTTCTGCATGTAAGGAATCCCCGTGATCTTGCCGCAAATTGTTATTCCAGTTGTATGTATAGTCTATAGAATTTCTTGTACAGCAAGCATACCTAGAGTAGGCAGGTTGATTACGTGCAATCCAAAGCTACTATGTATGTCAATGTACACGCATATATATATACATATATGTAATATTCTCTTGACAAGGAGTCTGAGCTGCATCAGTCAGCACCCACATTATAATACTTATCTTCACTTGTCATACCATGTGATGTAGACTGGATCTATCACGACCGGATTCCGAAGCTGGAATCCGAAGAAGAGGATCCGGAGCTGGGCCGGATCGGTGTTTGAAGGGGCCCGACGTAGTAGATACCTGAACGTAGTAGAGCGAGAGGCCGGCGAGCAGAGCGACAACGAGAGAGGTAGATGACAGCGAGTAGAGCGAGAGGCCGGCGGGCTGACCATGGGGAGGGGGCCGGTGATGGGAGCAGCAAACGCACGGTGGCAGGTTGAGCTGGGGGAGGATGGTGGTCAGCGACCGGAGCGGGGGAGGACGAGGATCGACAGTGGTGACCGCAGCGGAACAATAGGAGGACGGTGGCAGACAGGCTCACCAGGGGGAGGGGGCCAGTGACGTGAGCACCAGATCTACGGTGCAAGGCCGCGAGCTGGGGGGGAGGGGGACGGGGGAGTACGGCGGCCGGCAACCGGAGCGGGGGAGGACGGCGGTCGGCAGCGGCGACTGGAGCGGAGCAGTGGGAGGACGGTGGTAGGTTGACCGGAGCACCAGATCTACGGTGCAAGTCCGCGAGCTGGGGGGGAGGGGGGCGAGGGAGGACGGCGGCCGGCGGTCGACAACCAGAGCGAGGGAGGACGGCGGTCGGCGGCGGCGAACGGAGGGCGGATGGCGGCGACGAACAGAGGGCGGACGGCGGCGGCCGGTCGAGCTGGAAGGGATGGGTGCGGCGATTAGGGCACGGGAGAGGGGGAAAAGAGGGAGAGAGGAAAAGGGAAGGGCGCGTGTAGGCTCAGGTATGTTAGAAGACCTTTGTCCACGGCTATAAGTTAGCCGTTGACATATCTTAGATATGTCAACGACTAACTTGTAGCCGTTGACACATATAGGAATATGTCAACGGCTAACATGTAGATGTTGACATATTTATTGCAATTATTATTATTATTATTATTTTATTTATATATCAACGGCTAAAGTTACAACCGTTGACATATACAAGATATATCAACGACTAAACTTGTAGCTGTTGATATATTTTGAGTATATGTAAACGGTAACCACAGTCGTCGACATATACCCTTATTATAGATGGTCTTGTTTTAACCGTTGACTAATATTTCTTTTATTGACGATTGTATTTAGCTGTCGACATATCCTCGCTGACAAAACCTATCTTCCTTATAGTATAACAATAAACAAATTGTACTTCTTTCTCAAATTCATGTGTATTATGTATATGTAAATCATCCTTTAAGACAGCCCACCAAACAATATCCTTCTAAATATTCTATTCAAACTCTTTTTTTGGACAGAAAATAATCTGATGAGGCAGAATCCGATTCGGCCCATTAAAACAAGCCCAAACCCAGTTCAGCCCAGCAGCAGCAAGAGAAGGCCTTCAGGAAGCCTTCGGCCCATTAGCGGCCCAACAACCCTCGGCCCGTAAGCGGCACAGTCGCCTCCGGCCCAACAGGCTTCGGCCCATTAGTGGCCCACCAGCCTTCGGCCCGTAAGCGGCACAGTAGCCCTCGGCCCAACAGACTTCGGCCCATCAGCGGCCCAACCCCCTTCGGCCCAACAGCCGTGTTCGGCCCACTCCGGTGGAGGACTAGGCACTATGGCGGTTTACCAATAAGCCCGGAACATAGTCCTATATCGGCTTTCATCGTTAACCATCCTCTATCCTCCGCTATAAATACACCGCTATTTATTGCCAAAGGTATGTCTCTGAGACCCACAAGGACCATAGTCCAAAAAGCATTAAAGCTACTCTTTGCCTTCTGAATCGAATCATCTTCAGAAGCTAACTTAACCGTCGGAGGGGGTTCCTCAGGGCCGAAGCCCGGGACTCCTACTGACCGGTTTCTTCTTCTTTCCCTCCTGCAGGGGCTCGGTTCGAATCATCGCCGACCTTCCCGAGTCGGTCTCGGCAACCGACCTCGGACTCCTCTCCCCGGTCTCGACGCCGTGCGCCGGCTGCCCCTCAATCGAGGGTGATTCGGTTCCGCGTTGCCCGCCCGTCAGCCGAAGGAACTTTGGCCCCGCCTTCCGGAGACAAGCCAGCCTCCGACCGAACGACTCTCGGCCTCGGATCCTCAACCGCGTCTCTGCCTCCGTCGCCATCCAGATCCCTGTCGGGCCTCTTATACCGATCCGACCCAGCTCCGGATCCAGAACTTCGGATTCCAGCTTCGGAATCCGGTCGTGATAGCTTCGGCTACATCATAATCTATTCAAACTCTTTACATGATACAAAAGATTTTAAAATGTTGGACTACTAATTTGCAAGGCATCGACCCCACTTTATTCAAATTGTATGATGACATTAATAAAACGAATGTACGTCTTACTGTTTGGTAGTTGTGGTCTTTCTTCATAACCTCCAGTCTTTAGAATGTGCACAGGGTAGGATGATGGTTCCATTTGATTTAAACATTTTGATGGAAGGATACAACTGCAATCTTTTTAAAAATATTAAGGATATTCATAATAACATGTGAGAGTTAAAGTATATATATAAATACAATAGTTTTTTTTTTAAAATATATAAATTCTCCGAGAACTATAAATACTACATAAAAAGAGACGGTACACTAGTACTGTACCATTCAAACAGTTGATACAGCTTGGTCAATCCTTTCTTCACAGTTGTCGAAGTTGATTTCATAGCTGCAAAAATTGAAAAAAATAAAAAAATGATATAACCACCTTAAGTCCACTTCCATGCCCTGAGTGCCCCACATTTGAAGGGAGTAATACTTGCTGCACCCCATCGGATGTAGAAACTTTAATTCTTTTAATTAAAAACATTTTTAAAGTTCAACCCATTTAGACAAATGTCCGTACAATCTGATCTTTGATCAGATAATTTAAAAAAATAAAAAAATGAGTCCAATAAACAGCAAAAAAGGTTCTTGATAAACTGATCCCAATAAAATGGAGTTTAATGTTTTATTTTTTCAGATTGTTTGGGTACATGTTTGGGTATGATGGACCTCACCTTCAAAAAATTTCAAAGGATAAAATAAAATAAATGGGCTGCATCTCATGCAGCAAATATTACTCCATTGGAGGCGATATGAAGTGATGTTACAAAGCAACATGATTTTGTCTGTTTTTTATATATATATATATATATATATATATATAAATATATATAAATATATATATATATATGGTGGTTCAGTTAGTCTAATATGTACACATTTATACAAGAGACTAGAATATGATTTTAAGCAAAGTATAATATTTATTTAATAGAGAGATAATATTCCATAGTACCGACAATTTCACCTGATTAGACAATAATTGTAGGCTCAGATTGAACCACAAGAAAGAAATAGACTAGAAGAAATAATCTAGTGGCATACCTTAGAAGATAATTTTAAGCTCCTAAGGGACTTAGACCTGAGACTTCCCAATGGAGAGGTTAAATAGTCTAGCCAACCGAGTTAGTCGGTGGATCCGACCCCAGTTTACATTCTAGCAGAAGGAAAAATAAAAATTCACTTGGCACGTGCGCACGCACATGCAAAATAGACAAAATAGGCAAAAGTCTACATTTACATATATATTTCGGATTTTCATATATATACCGCTAAAAACTGCACGCTGTATTTATGTTTATAACTTTGACTTCCACATATTGTTACAATTATTCCTAACATCTTCAAAAAGATTATTTGATTATACCCTGCCATCAGAATATTTTAGATATATTTTTTCGTGTATTCCTAAATTTATTATGATTTTGTATATATGCACCTAACTTCATCAGAATTTACAGAAATTCATTTTAACATATTCAGATGAAGTTGCCAACATTTTGGCAGAAGAGTAATGCTATAACTTTTTCAAAGATGTTAATAGCACTTATAACATGTGAAAGTTAGGGATATACATACAATGCGGTAATTATAGGAGTGAATACTAAAAAAACCATGCATATTTTCATGCTCGAAGGCAAAAATTCGTGATGCATGTTTAAGTGCGTTATAAGCTTGGAAGGTATAAACATATCCTATTTCATGAATTATTTTTTAATACTGTTACCCACTTTGTTTGGAGAATAAGTTATTACATGGGGTCTACTGACGGAATAACGCATACTAAAATAAGGAGTATTTCGGTTTGATAGTTTCGTGGGACCCGCTGAAGGAATAAGAAGAATAAGCAATTCTTCAGTCTATCGTGGGATGACTTATTCTCCTTATTCTATGAA
Source organism: Zantedeschia hybrid cultivar (assembly GCA_030544215.1). Taxonomy (NCBI): domain Eukaryota; kingdom Viridiplantae; phylum Streptophyta; class Magnoliopsida; order Alismatales; family Araceae; genus Zantedeschia; species Zantedeschia hybrid cultivar. Next base: position 4,647,889 of record JARZZO010000007.1, read on the forward strand.
TAAGCTATTCTGCACCAATATAAGTCATTACGCTTGTCAAAACAAAATTAAACTTATTCTCTCCTTATTCGTCCTTATTCTTCTCCTATTCTTTAATCAAAATGGGAGGCAACAAGATAACTAATGCACGCCGCAGTATATTCTGTTTCTTGAAACCAATTCTTCCGATTTCAAGTTTTAATTAATTTTAATTGTTAATATAAATTTAAGAATATGTAGTTATTTTGATAGATGGACAAGATGAGTGCTGTTGTTCCGCAGGTGGGTAGACTTTTGTTTCCCTGCTAGACGATTTATCGGATATATTTGAGTGCCTAATTCATCCGATATAGGTATTCGATTTGAGATCAGCCTCCCATTTGCCGAGATTTCCCATGAGTATTATCTCATCTCAAGAAAAAAAGAGAAAAAGTTTATCCCAATAGGGGAAATAGATTACTCCAGATTTGAGATTTATTTTTAAAACCGCCTAGCTTAATTTATCATTTTATTATTTAGGGTATATAACAATGATAAAAAAAAGGTCCTTTTGTATATACGCCTCTAAATTATTTTATTTTTATATGTACTCAACTTTGAAAAATTGCTATAAATACCCCTAGACATCTTCAGAAAGACTGTGTTTATACTTTTCTTTCAAAATGCTATCAAACTTCAACCAAAGATGCCAGAAAAATTCCGTCAATTTTAGTGAATTCAGGATGTACATAACTACAACTCATAAATTTAAGAGTATATATGTAAAAAATGTCTGAATCTAGTAGCTATATTAGGTTGAAGTTCACCGCCGGCTTTTGATAAAAAAAAGGCACAACCGGAATATAAATACAAGTGCAATAATTTATAAGAAAAAAGTATTAAAAATTCTAAAAATATAATTCTACCGTGACATGTGTACGATAGATATTAAATTATAGGATTGTTGATTTGCCTTTAAGGTAATTGTTATTTGATCTCTAAGTATAAGTTCACTGTGTCTGCAAATATATATACTGCTGAAATTCGTAGGTAAATCAAACTTCAAACCTTACAGTCAACATTCATGTCTCTGAAGCTTGTCTCGACTAACAATAAATGCCAACTATTTCCCAAAAAGAGAAAAAGAGAAATCTCATTTTTTCCCTTTAAATTGTAAGATTATATAATTTGCTGTTTCTGTCAAAATGGTAGAGAATATTCTTGAACATTCTCTTAATAGTTGATTAAAGGGGTATAATCAGTTTTATTTTAGTTTTAGGGGTATAAGTGCCAGCTATACGACGTTAAATGAGATTATCAAGTAATTACACAGGTTTCAAGGGCAAATACGGGAAAAAACCCGTAACTCCTGTTGTTCTATAAGCATATGCGCAGGGAAATTAAGGAATGCCCATAAATCGCCAATAAAAGTTAGGAGAAAATCCCATTGATTCGAGGAATACAAAACGGATTAAATAAGCCTTTGCAGGTTTGAAAAAGCCGAATAAAGCTATCCACATAGAGGCAAGACAACAAACTCACCAGTTTTCAAGTCGACTAATCATATGTTCACAAGTATAAATATCTATTTTATTTTTTAAAGAATTATTTTTTACTTAACACTGGCAGATAATCTTCGCTAGTAAGTATTAACACTTAGCAGTAGCTTAAGCTGTTGTCATTACCTTTATCTTTAATTTTAGGAAACTATTTTTGTCTAATAGTGTTGTGCTACAACAATTAATTATCGCCATTAAGTAAGCACTAGCGACACTATATCTACATTTCAGCAGTCTTAAAACTCTGTAATTCAGCAGTCTTAAAATCACCGGTTTTAGAATAAGTGAAATTTTATGATTTTAAAATCGAAGAATAGTTGTTTATAAAATAAAATAAGAGAATGTTTAAATCTTCTTATGTTAATTTATAATGGATCTTCTCTGTAAACTAAAATAAGTGAATGGACCTACCAAGTGATTTTGGTCTACAGTACTTTACATCATACCAAACAACCGAAAACAATGTAACATGAAATAATTTTTTTACATTACATTATTTTACGTTAAAACAAACAACTCATTAATTATGAAAAAAATATTGTTAGTGACAATCATTGATGACGTATGGGTCAACTTAAAATCAGTTGACGATTATCAATGGCATGTGAGTAAATATCTGAAAATCGATCAGTTGACCCAAAAATTATATGGTAAACTGCCGTATCTAAATGTCAGTTGACAGGTATATCTACAAATCAGTTCAATCCCAAATTCCCAATGTACAAATACGTTAAGAAGAACTAGACAGTCAAGTTTGGACCAAGTACTTGATGCTCTTAGACTATGTGTGGATGTGATGAAAAACGTGAAGGCCTTTTGCGGCTGACTTTGTGTCTTAATTTTTGGGAGAGCCATGATATATATATATATATATATGTGTGTGTGTGTGTGTCATTTGATTTATCTTTAATTTGATATATGTGCCATGTGGATCTCTAATTTATGTTGGCTTATGGATGAGCTTCTTTCTTCATGCATCAATCCTTCTGTGTATGGTGTCTGTTGTCTCTTTTATTGATATCTTTCATGATTTTGCAATTAGATACTCCAAATTTGAGCTTTTGTAATAGAAAAAAGGATTTTAGATTTCACAGAGTAGTGTCGGGTTTCATTCGTGCATTAGAATGTGAAAGTTAAGAAGAAGCATCCAAAGTGAAAACTTTTCCATAAACGGCATGTAATAATAATCCTTTTAAGACATGTAAATCCAAAGTGAAAACCCTAATTCCCTAATTCATGGGGATTCTACACATCTAAATCATTCTTTAAGACAGCTCACCAAACAACACCTTTATAATCCATCCATCAATACTTTGTACACTATAACACTTATAAATTGCCAGACAATTTGCAAGGATTTTATCCAGACATACGACAATATCAATGAAAAGAATGAGAGTGGGAGAAGAGTCAAACATTGCAAAAAATCCCTTTAAAATTTGACAAATATTTGGATCTTCTTCCTCTCACTATTATTGGACTCCGATCCAAGCACATATTGAGAGGATCTCCTCTCCACAGGAATAGACATCTTATGTACTATTTACTAGTTCTTTCTTGTGAACCTCCAATCCTTAGGAGTTGCACAGGGATGGGATGATGGTCCCAGACTTGGACAAGTACACGTTGTTGCAGGTGCTCTTTGTGGAGGCCCCTCCTGCTAAGTGCAGACTAATATCCTGTAGCACTATTCCGCGGCACGGAACACTCTTACTGCAATCGAACTCCACAGCCACGGAGGTGGCACTCGTTCCCGTGATATTCTTGTACGTAACCCCGCTTATTGCCACGGCTGATTTCTGCAAATATTAGGAAACATACATGGTAAGAAAGCTGTGAAGACAAACGAGAGCAGGAGTTGAAGGCTTGTAGTTGGAGCTCATCTCATCATGCATGTACCTGCTGGTTGCATGCCTTATAAATAGGGTCGCGATAGTTTTGATCAATGATTATAGGGTTCTTGACATTCTTCATGAAGATATTTTTGAAGGTGATGCCTTTAGCATATCCTTTTCCTCCCTTCAGATCAAAAAACAATTTTGTGAGTTACTTAATGAAAAAAATAGAACATCGTCGCGATGTTAAGTTTTTTGTGACAAATTAGGGTCAGTTTTGGTGCATGCACAGCTGCGCAGAGTTTGTAAATCTTTTACCTGCCAAGTTTTGATCCGGACTCCATTCGTTGCTCCCTCCAATTGCGCTGTGTCCACCAATATATCAGAAACAGTGTCTTCTGAACCATTTTCACCTAGACTTCCAATACTAGTGTACGTCATGCAGAGAAAGAATTGTCAGGACACACCCTTAGGTGTTGCTACATAATTATTGAAACCGATCGAACGAGCTCCAAAACAAGTCCGAGTTTGAGAGTTAGACCTGATTCCATGCCCTGGTCCACAATATATGTTGGTTGCATTGACGAATCGAGAGCCACTTACAATGGAGATGCAGTCATCACCTGCAACAATTGGCCAAAGTTAATAGATATAATATACAAGATAGTTCGTTATCTACAATATGTCTCTCAAGTGATCAGTAGGATTCAAATGTCATGAGTGGAAATATTTCCCCAGTCTAAGGATAAATCTGCACAACGATCTTTCCACCTCAACACCTATATATACAGATGATTTTTTAGCCTATTTTGGGTAAATATTTCGAGTCTAAAGCTATCACTGGGGAAGAAATTTCGTGGACTACATGCACCACATGAAGAGATGATGTTTTTAGCACCTAACGAAACCTCTAACCAGGATTTGGGAGGTCGTTCTTTACCATCCAAACCTAGTAAAGAAGATATATTAGGGTCTCACCATGGAGCAAATGTTGTACCTGTTCCGATGATGCAGTTGTTGATCCTTATATTTGTGGTGCTGGTAACATGGATTCCATCAGTGTTTGGGCTGGCCGCAGGTGCAGAGGTCACCAAACTGGAGACCTGGACGTTGGTGCACCCCTCGAAGGACACATGCATCTTCTGGCTGTCTATGAACTTGAGGTTGTCTACTTTCAGGTTGCTGCATGAGTAGAACGTCAATGCCTGCAAGTTAATTAATTAAACGGGTTGAAGTGAAGGTTAGTTATATTAGTTGGCTTCTCAATCTTTTGTTTATGAACTGATATCCTTTACATCCAGATTTGGATTAGACTCAGTCAGTGACGAGAGGGGGAGGAGGGCCAAACAGTGCCCAAACCCACCCCACCTATGCTCAGGTGATCTCAAAATTTTGGTCCCCTTTTTTTCTCTTTACTGACCAAGTCCAATCCAAACTTGGACGGAGAGGATGTCAACTCTTTATTTATGGACATCCTACATATCGTATTGTGTTGTTCATGAGAAAGGCTTATATATGGACTTACCGTGGGTGCTGCCGTGCAAGGCTGAAACACAAATTTTTAGCGCACGTCAGTCTTACTGGTGAATAGATCTAGGAACATTTAGTTTTCAAATGGTTGAGAGGGAAATTTTAAGGAATTCAAGAAAGGTTCTGACGAGAGACTTGTTGATTTTGCATGAGTTCTTCCACCATGTCTGCCCATTGCCATTGAAGGTTCCACCACCTGTAACTCTGAGATTTTTGATGCTGTCAAACATGACCCAGTGCTCGCGATTTGTCCCATCCCAGTTGGATCGATTAGGAGAAGCTAGAATTGTTCCGTTGATCTAGCATCAACATTGTTAAGACCAAGTACGTATTAAACAAAGGTAATTGTTAGTCCAATCTGATGCATATATATATAACTTTATCCCATCAGAAATTTATCTTACCGTCACTATTATGTCTGACTTGCAAGGGCCTGAGAACGTTATTGGCTTAAGAAGGTAATTCTTGTTCTGTGGCACCAACAAAGTGACGGCTGAGGAAGATGAGCAAGCTGCCCTCCACGCATTTGCAAAAGCCTAAACAACAACGTAAAAGGAATAAGATGACACAAAAATAACACAACTTACTGAAATTTTCTTCTTCCTATTTCGAGGTTGCTGCGGGGCTTACCTTGGTGTCATCCGATGATCCGTCACCCTTTGCTCCAAAATCCTTAACATCGACCACGCCACTCGAGCTCCCTAAGATAGATCTCCTGGGCAGCCCATAGCCGAACTCTCCAGCCCTCCTCAACGCTAGTCTGGTTTGGTCAGTCTTATCGAATGCGGAGGCCTCAGCAGCGTAGCCTGAGGTCCTTTCCTCCAGAGGGGAATGGCCAAAAGAATGGATGACAGGGGAGAATAAGAGGAGAGAAAGCACTAGGAAAAGCTTCGGCAGACCCATCCCCGTGTTGAAAGATAATCCAATTCGGAACTGGATTGCTGAAGCCGATTTGGAGTCCACCGTGGAATACGATTTGGAGTTTGGTTCGTTGTCCAGGTTCGGTCATGACCACGTTTTGTCATCGTTAGCCAGTGGGGTTAGTAGTATAAGAATTAGGATAGGTCCTTGTTCGAAGTCTTTGTTTTAGTAGGATTATTGTAAATAGTTCTATATGTATGGGCTAGTGCCCAACGCATGTAACGCACATGAGAGTTACTGAATAATATTACTTATTCTTCTCCTCCCAACTTGTCTCTTTGCCTCCACGTATTTGTTTTGGTGTCTCGGTGGCTACTACAATTGCTCCCAACGCATGCAGAAGCAGTCGCATGTGTTAAGCTTGTCAATTGCCGAGGAGAGGACGTGGGCGTCTTGCTTGCTGGGTGAAGTTTCTTTCCAGCTGTTGCGACAAGGCTGTAACGTGGTTGCTGCCGCTTGGCTTCTGCGTGCATGAGAGCGTGGTGTCCTGAAACCCGGATCCGGTCCAACAGTAGCTGCATGAAGGCACCGCTTAACAGGTGTGCAAGACTTTGTTTTCTAACAAGTAGTATCTTCGTGGGTTATTGTGGACATATAAAGACATATAAATTATACAATCTTACTACTCAGAAGGTCATACTCAACAGAGATGTATAATTGAGACTGCAGTTCGAGATTGGACAAAAGAAGAAAAAGAGAAACATGATGTCAACATTAAACTTGAAGAAGAGACGGTGGATGTGAGAGAAGAAGTTCTAAATCCTTATAGTTCTCCTTCTCCATCACTTTCCACCTCTAGACCAGCTACTCTTTCTCCATCACCATCACCTTCCTCCTCCAGTCCATCTACATCTTACTCCTCTCTTCTAGTCAGAAGGAATCTTCTATGATGATATTGGTGAGCTAATCCAATACATCATGTTTCATATTGTGATCCTCTCAGATTTGAAGATGCAGTTAAAGAAGAAAATAGAGAAAAGTTAATTATGAATGAAAAGATTGATGCTATAGAAAGAAACAACACTTGGGAGTTGACTAAACTTCCAAAAAGTCAAAATGGTATTAGCGTCAAGTAGGCATACAAGACAAAGCATAAGTAAGATGTTAAATCGTTACAAAGTAAGACTTGTGGTGAAAGACTACAAGTAAAAATCAAGCATTGATTATTATGAAGTGTTTGCCCCTATTGTCAGATTGAAGTCTGCGAGACTTTTGATTGCCTTAGTAGTTCATAAGCAGTGAAAGATTCATTAGATGGATGTGAAGTCCGTTTTCTTAAACAGATTTTTAGGAGAAGAAGTGTATGTAGAGCAGTCTCCCGACTTCATACACAAAGATCTACAAGATAGATTCTATATATTAATAAAGGCTCTCTATAGCTTAAAGCAAATTCTATGGGCATGGTACACTCATATTGACTCTTACTTTTCAAAGAATGATTTTATTAAGTGCCTTTATGAACATTCTCTTTACATTAAGCGCAGTAGTCATGGCAATATATTATTTGTTTCTTTATATATTAATGACTTGATATTTACTGGAGATGATGAAGATATGGTAGATGAATTTAAAAAGAGTATGGTTCATGAGTTTAGGATGACTGACATGGGGTTGATGTCTTATTATTTTTTTGGCAGGTTCAAGATGACCGACAATAAGTCAGTTGCTACTCATGTAGAGACTGATTTAAAATTGTGAAAGAAAAATGACGAAAAGTTAGTAGATCCCACGTTCTTCAAACAACTGGTGGAAAATCTTCGCTACTTGACTGCTATAATGCCTAACATTATTTATGGTATCAGGTTGATCAGCAGATACATAGAGAAATTAACTCAAATCTACTTGCAGGCAGCGAAGAAGATTTGCGCTACATCAAAATAATCTTTAATTATGATGTTTTATATATTTCTGGTGATGATTCAAGATTGGTTGATATACGGACAATGATTAGGACAATGACATAGATGAAAGAAAAAGTACATCAGGTAATGCATTTCTTATTGCAATAGTGTATTTACTTGATCATTAAGAAACATGATTTTGTGGTGTTTTCAACAACAAAAGTCGAGTACATAGCAACATCGACTTGTGCAACTGATGTGACAGTTATGCTATATATATTAGGAAGAATCTTGTCTTTCATGGAAGAAACAAGCATATGAAAGTTCGATTTTATTATATCATAGAGTTGATCAAGAACAAAGAAATCGAGTGACACTATTACAGAAGTGAAGATCAGAAGATCAGATTGCAAATATTTTTACAAAATTTCTGAAGTAAGAGACTTTCGTCAAATTGCGGAAATTACTTGGCATAGAAGAATTTGGATTAAAGGAGGATGTTGAAAGATAATCCAATTCAGAATTGGATTGCTGAAGCCGATTTGGATTCCACGGTGGAATATGAATTGGAGTTTGGTCCGTTGTCCAGGTTCGGTCACCACGTTTTGTCATCGTTAGCCAGTGGGGTTACTAGTATATATTAGAATTAGGATAGGTCCTTGATTGAAGTCTGTCTTAGTAAGATTATTCTAAATAGTTCTATATATATGGCCTAATGCCCAACGCATGGAACACGCATGAGAGTTATTGAATAATATTACTTATTCTTCTCCTCTCAACTTGTCTCTTCTCCTCCTCCACGTATTTGTTTTGGTGTCTCGGTGGCTACTACAATTTCTCCCAACTCATGCAGAAGCAGTCGCACGTGTTAAGCTTGTCAATTGCCGAGGAGAGGACGTGGGTGTCTTGCTTGCTGGGTGAAGTTTCTATCCAGCTGTTGCGACAAGGCTGTAACGTGGTTGCTGCTGCTTGGCTTCTGCGTGCATGAGAGCGTGGTGTCCTGAAACCCGGATCCGGTCCAACAATAGCTGCATGAAGGCACCCCCCCGAACCTTAAGTGATCGTGTCCAAGTTGGGAATTAAGGGAGGCTTAGCTAGCTCTATCTGGTTTTTTGGTTGATGAGGTTTGTGGACTAAACGTGTTGTGGTGCAACCATGTGCAGGCGAGGGTTCCATATATATAGGAAGAGAAATTAAAGGAGTGGCGGTTTCCATGTCCAACAGAAGGAGATAGTTAGTTTTACGTCACAAATTTTGAACCCGTGGATGGGGAAACAGGTTCTTCCTTATCCACCTCCCCATGTTTCCAAGGTGCATGAGGTTCGGTAGATGACACGGATTGGCCACCTCGCCGGTGGCGGCGGCCCGTTTCTTCTGTTGGCAAGTCGAGTTCCTGCATGTGTACCTGCGTCTCTATATGCCACCAATTTCTTGTCCGTCTCTGTTTTTGACCTTTGATGCAATGCCCCTTACGGCTTTAAGTGTACTATATATAGTAAGTATATAGTACATGGTACGTAGGGTGGAGGAGGGACAAATAGGTTCTAATGTGCTTTGGACATCGTCTCGCAAATTTAGAAACAAGGACAATTTTTACGCCAATCTTATTAAGTGGTCCTACTCAACATTATCAGTCAGAAAGTGAAAAGTGTTATGATTATACGAATACTTGTTTCTTTTGCCTCTACTAGATTTGAGATTATGTTAACACTTTCCCTGTGTGCCCCGTCTCACTTCCATCCTAATGCAAAATCATATGCCAATAGTTTACTTAGCAAAGATAGCCACCCTTTTCAACAGATAAGTTGAGAAAGAATCCACGGCCCACAGAGGTCAAGATTAATGGCTCTAGGGTGGTCACTATTCAGTTCAAATTAAAAAATTAAATCTAACCGACTATTTTGATTTGATTTGGTTCCATTCTATTCTTTCAAAAAAAAAATCTATTTGAGTTGTGAGAGGATCCGATTTGGTATGGACCATTTATTGAGTGGGCCGGTTCGTTAAAAGGCACCCAGGCTTCCTTTCGAGGCTCGATGGATTTTTCAGTCGGCAGGCCAGTGCGAATAGTTTTCCGCAAAAGACCTTTGAATCCGAAATGGATCCCGACGTCCTGCAGACATAGGATGACTTTCCGCCGAAAGAATTCCTTTCCGAATCCTCCTTCGATCCGCTGAGAAGGGAAATCAATGTCAGATAAGGAAGCCAGAATCCTGTCCCTCCTGGAGATCGATCAAACTTTCTCTATGCATCCTCCCATTGGACTCTCTTGTTGCCTTGAACTTGTCCTTATAAAAGGAGCCCTCCTGTAATCTCAGAAGGAACGTTCTACGCACGTTCTATGCTCTATATTCTACCATCAGTGCCTTTGCTCTCTTGGCTTCTACGCATTCTGACTTAGGCATCGGAGATGTTTCTTCTAAATCGAAATTGAAATCTCCTTTGATCTAATGTTTGTCTTCTAGGAGTGGCAGAGAGATTTCAGTGATTTGGAGGAGTTTTAACCACCCGAGTCAGATCGGATGAATCTCCGACCCAACAAGTTGAAAGCGAACTGAATTAATTTTTTTTGGTTTGATTTGATTTTCCTCTTTTATAATCAAACTAACTAGAATAAATTGAACAAGTCTAAAAAGATAAAATATGAATACGGAATTATTTGGTTTACAAATATAAGTTTATGTAAATTCTTAGAGATGTGTGGATAATATAATCTTTTGAGTTTAATAAAGGAAATTTGAGCTAACTAATATTGCGATCCAAATGAAGTCATAATGATCTATTTATTTGAAGAATAGAACCATGTTCATATTGGGCATGCCCATTATAAAGTAAAACCGAATTATGTCCCTTTGTTTTGATTTGATTTCAAAGTTTTACTATTTGATTTGTTTGAGCCTATGTTTTGGTTTTATTTAGTTTCTAAAATTTTGACAAAAAAATCAGTTAAATCAAATCAAATCTTGTGAACACCCCCTAAATGATGCCGTGGTCCAATACTTTGATCCATTTGAACGCCTCGTCCCTACATCTAGGCTTCCTATAATGCCATCGACTCATGTTTTCCGGCCGGCATCATGTGCATGGATGGAAAGATTCATATAGCAATTGATATAATATCTCAAAATCACCACAGTGAGATGACATGAATATTTGATATGCATAAATATTTTAATTATACATCTCACTAAGATATTATATTTGATATAATATTAGTTTATAACGATATACAAGATAATATACAAGTGAATATGATATATATTTTTGAAATTTAATTCATATGATATTATCCCTACAACTTTGAGTTCCTCTTCTCCTTCTTAACTTCACAAGACAAAGTGTGCCGGACTTCTGTGCAATAAATATCGACGCCCATATTAATTTCTCAAGGCGAAGTTGTTTCTTGACAGGATCTTAATTAAGACTCCATTGGTGCTTGCGTAATGGAACTTGAGATGGTACCAAATTTTCATAGTTAATTACGTGAATCCTCGTCCCATTATTCAGATGAAAGATAAGGCTCGGCTCAAAAAAAGATAAAAGATAAAGAAAGATGTTTATTTATTAAACACTACTTACTGTTCCAACACTTGCCGTTTAATATTCTACAAGCAACAGACTCACATGAAGAAGAAAATTAAGTTGCCAATGGATTTGACCCACTCGGGAGGGTCGCATTAACCTAGCTTTACCTTATTTAAATTGGCCACTTCTCATTGCTAATCTACAGTCTTACATGATCATATATGCTGCTAGTTTTACAGATACGATGCATGCAGGATCACACTTGCACGTATACGCATATTTCTACCCACCACATGCATGCACGAGCAAACGAGAAATACATGCAAAGACATATAAAAGGGGCTTGTGCACATATACTTGCTAGAAGCACACAAGGAACATCTACACATGACATAAGAAGCATGTTTGCCTTATGGGCGTACAACTATGAGGAGGGAAAAAAATAATATATACATGGGAACATTTTAAAGGTAGGCATTTACCAACCATTATTATTTGCCATTAAGATGTTTGCAATTTGATTTATAGAGTTTTTAACTCGTTATGTCATAGCAGGGTGTTTGGAAGTTGTTTACGTTCTGAAATTATTTTGTACTAAGAGTTATTTTATGAATAATTTTATTTGAATTATTTAAAATCACTTAAATTTGATAGTTCTATTATCTGGTAAATTTATTGTTATTATTAAGAGAGTTTGAAGAAAAACTATGAACGAGTTCTTCAAAAGAAGATTGGGCGGGGGGGGGGGAGGGAGAAACATGAAGAGGGCTAGATAAAAAGATAAGAGTAATATTTGCTGTGATGCCCCTGCGTGCTGCACGTAGGGGCATTGCAGTGGATTTTTTTTTTTAATTTTTTAGGTCGGCTCCGAAATATATATCTTAACCGTCCGTACAGTACAATGTTTGATCGGATGATCTAAAAAAATATAAAAAATAAAAAATCAAATTCTAATAAACAGTAAAAAAACATAGTCCTTTGGTGGTGTGAAGATGTGTTTCATCAGGTAAGTTTTCTTTACCTGGTTTTGTCCTTTGTAGGTTTTGTTTCTCTCCCGTGGGGGTTTCTCACCAGCTTCTCTTTGAAGTTCTACCAGTTGTTGCGGCTCCAGACTTAGTAGATGCTGCCTTTTCTCTTCTTTTTTTCTGTGTTTCCACCACCCCTATTATCTGTCGTGTCTGGTACTCATATCGGCCCCTAGTTTTTGGAGGTGTTTCTAGTATACCAGAGTTGGTTCTTTTGGCTCGAGGTCAGCTCCTTGCGAGGTCTTGGAGATCGTGGAAGTGCTCGAGATCTTGTGCTTATCCATACGTCTCTCGTCGATGTATGTCTTTGGGCCTTCCCCAGTTTGCTGCAAGATGGGCGCAGTCTTTCTGGCAATACTTTGCCATTTTTCTTCGAGGAGGTTCTTTTTCTTCCAGTGCGGGCCTTGCTTCTTTGGTTCTCCGACACCCTCCAATCTAGTGGTTGACATCAGCGGTTCTTGTTACTGTACTACTTATTTTCTCTTCTTCTCTATTGTGTCTATGTGTTTCTCTCTGTTTGTTCATCTATGTTTCTTCTTAAATGAATGAAATGACAGTATAAATACTTGCAAAAATGCACGCCCTACCATCATTATCCGTTAACATGCCGTTAAAGATTTCTTATCTAATTTTGGAACCTTTAACCAAAGTTAAAAAAGTCTAAATTGTCTTTTTTTTTCTTCAACTATCTCTCTCTTTCTTTTTTCCATCTATCCTTCTTTATCTCTCTTTGTCACAACGTGCCAATCAAAAGAACACTTTTTAATAGAGATATTTTTGTCCAAACATCAAATTCAATGATTAGATATGAAATATTAATTTATTGTATAATTAATGGAGGTTAACGGTAAAGACATTTTTGTAGATATTATAATGCATTGATGTTACTTTTAATAACATCAAAAGAAGAAAGAAAAAACTATAATTAAAAGTTTTGCAAAACGTACCACAAAACAATCAACAAAGTTGCTTAATTTCATATGCATTTTGTACATGCAAATAATCCTTTGAACCTAACAACTGTGTTATTTGCAATCTTAATTAAACATTAGATTGGATACAAGGAATTGATCTTCTTTATTTAAATGTACAATAATATGGATGAATCAATGTGAATATGTCTTCTGTGGTCTGCATTTCTTTCTTCTTAACCTCTGGCCCTTATCAGGTGCATGGTGATGGGAAAATGGTCCCAGACTTGGTCAAATGCACGTTGTTGCATATGCTCCTATTAATGGTGCTTCCTCCTACCAAGATCAGGTTGATGTCCTGCAAGACAATTCCACGGCAAGGAACACCCTTGCTGCAATCGAACTCCATAGCCACGTAGGTGGCACTTGTCGCCGTGATGTTTTGGTATGTCACCCCACTTATTATTGCTACGTACAACTGATTTCTGCATTGATAAAAGACATACGATCAAGAAAACCATGGGGAGATATGGGGAGGGAGAGTTGAAGGTAATATTGTATCTAGGGCTTGTACCTGCTCATTGCAAGCCTTGCTAGAGTCACAGTAGTTCTGGTCGATGATTATAGGATGCTTAACATTCTTCGTGAAGATGTTCTTAAAAATAATGTTTCTAACATACCCTTTCCCTCCCTCCATATTAGAAACAATTTGATGATGGTATTAGTGAAAACAAATGGATGCTCTAGTATGTTGGGTACACACTTTGTCCAAGAAGATCAAGGGCAGTTATTTTGGACACGATATGCAATTACATATTCTCACTTCAATATATTGGACATGCATCCAACCACAACATAATGAGTAACCTACATATCAATACACTTAGGCAAGCGGTCTTAACTACTGCGCATAACTGCGGGTACTCCATCCGTATGCTCATTGCCTGTTGGTTCTACCATGCGAACGCTTATATGGTCTGTCCAAAACTCTCCTAGGGTGGTCCTGTTTGTGCATATATATCTTATATATTTTAAATCACACATATCTTAAAAAGATCAAAGATATAAATTTATAAGAATTTAATCGGCAAACTGAGTCAAACAAATTTAATATTCTTTATTCACATTAGAGCTGTGTATAGTGTCATAATAAAGTGTATTATGAATCATAAGTACAAATCAAGTAAAATTTAGTTAAACAGGGTTAGAATATATTTCTAAAGATACGAGTAATGTTTTGAATAGAGCTAATCTCATAATTTTTCGATATGGATATCAAATTTCAAAACATAAAATAACAAGAATAATATAGATAAATATCATATAAGTTCAAAAAATAATCAAATCTGATGAATATGCTAATAACATCACAGTAATTTTTTTGAAAATGCAAATTTATTGTCACCTTAATTTGACGCCTACGCATTCAAAGTAACGGTCTAAGTTCTACTTCGGCTTGGTCAATCGACCAGCACTACAACCCTAATGTCCGAGTGTCTTCTGGTCATCGACACAAGACTTGCCTTGGCCGAGTCTGTTAGTCACATTTTCTCGGATGCGACGATATGGAGATTCTCGAGTGCCTCTAGGTATCCATTCTTCTCATTGTGGCGGGGTCTATTGGTCACATTTCCTTAGGCAGGACCCTCGAGCTCGTTCGGCGAATCAAGTAGTACTCAGTAAATTTGGTTTTACTCTCGGCACTTTATTGATCAAAAGTTTATCGATACTGGAGGGCCATATAATAGGGAAGGTCGAGAGTTGGGCCAAGTGAACCAAAAGGTACGGGCCGCCCAATTCCGAATTCAAAGTTGAAGGAAGAGCAAGTCATGGGCCTTTGACCTAATACCAAAGACAACAACCAGTATTTTGAAGTGCGTATCCCTATGCCTATAAATAATCTTACATCGTCTGCCACAAAGAAGATTTTCTCATCAACCTTTTATAAATAGAATACTGCTTGCGTCATAAAAGATATGTGATATGTGCCATCCTCATACCAATACTTCTCATCTTTATCCTCTTTCCCGATCATTAATTTGGTTGTCGGAGAGGGTTCCTCTTGGACTGCATCTGCGGCCCTTGCTGACCAATTGTTTGGTCTTACAGACGGACTCTTTGATCTCGGATCTCCTCGGTCTCGGATATTCTTCAAAGGTCTCAAATCTTCCATTCGTGACCGACGAACCACCCGTGAGAGCCTCGGTTGCATCAGAGCCGATGGAGAACAACAAGAGTAAGTACACTTGGAAGAGAACCGTATGCAATAGGTTCTCCTCTCCCCGCCTTTGCGGGAGGGTCTTGGGTTCGTATTCACGTGTGGCCGTGAGTTTTCCTATCCCGTGTTCATCTCAGCATTAGCTGAGGCTTGAATCCAAAACCCCCTTCTGTTTTCATTAGGTTACTAGTTCAAAGAAAAAAGTATACTTGAAAGAGAAGAAAATTAATTGTCGTCCTGAAGATTTCTGCAGGTGGCGTAAGAGGAGAAGACAAGTACCCTTTTCAATAGGACGTGTTGCAGGCAAAGAGAGAGAGAGAGAGAGAGAGCGCACCTTAAACACTTTAAGGGATCAAATTTAATGTATCGTTTTAATGATTAATAAATCAACTGAAACATATATATGATTAATTAATTAGAGAGAGAGAACCGTAAACAGAAGAGATGAATTTTAATGTGTTTTTTGAATGATTAATATATCGACCGAAACAAATATATTGATTAATTAATTTGGGGGGAGAGAGAGAGCGCTCCTTAAACAAAAGAGATCAAATTTAATGTGTGATTTGAATGATTAATATATCAACGGAAACATATATATATATATATATATATATATATCTATATATATATATATATTGATTAATTAATTTGGAAGAGAGAGAGAGAGAAGACATAAAGTTTAATGTGTTGTCTGAATGAATATTGGTACATCAACTGAAAGATATATATTGCATAATTAATTTGGACATCTGTTTTATCCCCATATATTATCCAAACTAGGAGAAATTGACGCGTTGAATTTTCTGGGCAATGTTCAGTTTCCAGTTTCTTTTCCTCTGTGCAATAAATGAGGTCCCTATTTATTTATTTATCCCGGCGATGGAGTTGTGTGGGGAACGATCTTTGGAAAAGTTGGACTCACGGGAATTCGGACGCGTGACGCACGCAGCGTAATTGGTGCAAACGTTTAGCGACGGTTTATGGTACTAAAATCCGTGATGTGTCTATGTGCGTCTCTTCGGCGTCTGCAGCTCCCGTCCGTCCAGCACCATTCTTGTTCAAATGGGTGTACTTGGATTCACAGCATGTCCAAATCTAATTACGTGTGTCCTACTACAATTATTAATTTCTATAATCGCGCACATAAATTTTCAAATGAAACTAGGACTACTCTACTATATTGAAAGATATATAAAAATACACGTGTTTGATTCTCATTATGTCAGAACTTTTCATATAACATTAATTATATATGCCGATAGAGAAAAAAATCATAATTAATTAAACCCAAGAACCACACAATTTTACAATCTATGTTGACAAAGTAAAGATGTTTAATTTTTTGTCGTAGAAAGCCAGTGCCTAATACTAAAAAAAAGGGAAAATCTTTTCGTTGACCTAAGTCCATAATTTTATTATTTCAATCCTTGATAAACAAAATTCAAACTCATATCAATGATATGCCCTTATACCGTTCTCTTGTATCAATTGGTCCTAAATTTTAACCATCTTGTTCAAAATTCAAGCCGAAATATACCCTAATGAATCTTTACCTAAATTTTACTTGTGCATTCAGCTCACTATGTATGGGCATGTTTCGTATGTAGTCTTTACTCCCATTGCTTAATTCCAATAAATCAAAAGCTTATTCCTTGCATACATGACCTCTTGGAAAATGAAAATATACATTTGGTTCTTTTCAAGGGACTGTACACACAGCTCTCGAACCACAATTTGTTTAAAGATGTCCACATTGTGTCATTGTGCGTTGTCAAGCATAATATATTAATCTTAAAAAAGAATTCTATGAATATAAATAAATTCATATTTATTTTCTATGAATATAAATAACACACACATATATATATATACCTAGCTTCATCCAAATTAGAAGGCTGAATGTGGGAGGGAGGAGGCGATTAATTCCACGGATCAGGGTGTTGAAGATTGCTGAAATGTTAGTACTCCACGGATCAGGTGCTCTTGACCTCTAGCGATGCATATTGTCACGACCAAAATTGTGACTTAGGTTTTTTTCTAAGTTTTGACTACTCGGAAGTGTCGGGAGGGGCGGCCTAGTTGGTGAAGTCTCTTTATTCGCAGATAATTGATATAGTCAGACTATGTTCGGAGGGTGGTAGGTTTCGTGTCGCCCGACCGAGACCTCTTTAGCCACACTTCGGTTTTGTCGCCGCCACATTTAAGTGTGACCTAGCGTGTCGATGAGTTCCTATAGAAGGAGCTGAGCTTAGCAATGACAGAGGGCCATGTTAGGTGCAAGGGGAATCTCGGAGGACGCTATCCCCTATGGCCCATTTGCCGTAGGCTATGCCATCTTGGGTAGCTGAAGACAAGTCCCTCAGGTGGCTGTCTCCTCCTCTGATATGCGTAGGGTTGGGCGCATACCTTGTACACTTTAACGAAGGTAGGAAATTGATGCTGCTTGTTTGTGCGCATCCCTTGCAAGGCGGTGGTGGCCTTGAACACCGGTTGGCCCGTGAAGCAAGCTGTGCATTGAGAAAGACCAATTTGTGTGTAGCTAAGTCTCGTCAAGACAGTGAAAGCCGTGAACTTCAGAACAACCGTTAAAGCAAGACCCGTGCAAAGGCGATGGACTTAGTGTGCAAATTCGTGCGTGAAGGGCGGCGGTGGTATGGTTCCCCGACGGAATCTCTCTAAGGCAGTGATGTTTGGTGGCTAAGTATTAGCCAAGTTGAAGGTCTTTAAGTGTAACCAGCTGGGTGGATTCCGGACTATGCCGTTCATTCTCTTGCAAGGCCAGAGGGACAAGAGCCAGTTAACTTGGGGTAGACCTAAGCGAGGGAGCTTAGGTGAAGGCGCGGTGTGCGTAGCTGGCAGGCCCCGAACGAAGGTGCCTTGCGGTAGCGAGGATACCTAGGTGAAGGTGCGAGGCGTGAAATCAAATGGTGCCGAGCGCAAGTCTGCACGGCCATAGCGAGGTGCCTAGGTGAGGCATTATGCACGCAGTCAATAGGCCCAAGTGAAGGCCTGCCCGATCGAGCGAGGGTGACTAGATGAGGCGTGATGTACGTAGTTGGCAGGCTCTAAGTGAAGGTCCGCTCGACCAACAGGCGAGCGCCTAGACAAAGTGTATGGGCGCGGAGCCGATGGCTAGTACGAATGTCTTGGTCGTGAGGCGAGGGCGCCGAGGGCAATGTGTATCAGCGTAGATGCTAGCTGGGTCCGAGCAACGACCATTCCATATATGCAAAACCTACACGGGTGTCCGAGATTTGATCTGGCGAACCTCCTCGGAAAGATTTATGCGAGGCATGTGAGCTGAGTACTTGGGTGCTGTGGAACTCTAATACGAGGCAAAAGTTTGTAAGCTGGTCTTGGCGTGTGCTTCTGCCACCGGGACGCCGCATGACATCGCCGGTTATTTGGATTTTTTTAAGTTATGCCATGACAATGTGGCCCCCCTCTGATCTCTCTCATAAGTCAAACACACGTCTATCAATCTACGCACTTTAATAACCCATTCAACCATAGAATCTGTAATATTGCTCGAACTATAAAAAATCTGTATATTACAAAAAAATATCTAAAATTGTAAACAAACATATTTAAAATACTCTAAATGCCCTCCAAAACCATAAAAACTTCAAAAATATCAAAATACCTTAAATGCACCAAAAATCATTAAAAATTATAGAAAAATCCTAAAAATGTTAAATCATTCAAAACACATCAAATTCGCTTAAAGCCCAAAAATTTTCAAAGAACACCAAAATACGCTTTAGCCCCAAAATGCTCAAAATGACCCGGGGCAGCGCGTTCTGTTTAAAAGGGTGCTTATCTTTGCCAAGTAAACGCATTGAATAAGATTTTGAATAAGGGAGAAAGCAATTAAGATGGGATGCTGAAGCCCAAAACGCCTCTCATCCGAACACTTCCCTCCCATTCTTCTCCTCCCCCTCTTGCAAAAACCGTCACCACTTACGTCATGTTTTGCAATATAAATCAATCACTTTGGCTTTATCCCATTTCTTCTCCATGGATATACTTGCTGGTACTATGTCTGTAAGCACGTACAGAGAAAGAAAGATATATGGATATCCAACTAGTTCAAGGCAGGTTTCCAGTCTCAGAATTTGATAGCTCCAACCTTAAATTTCTCAACTAAAATTAATCAGTACCTTTCAAATACTCTGACATGAAGTCGGATTATATAACGGCCAGTGCCTACCCTTTTCCTTTCCTAAGACCTGTTGTCAGGTAGGTCCGTGTATGCATGCATACGAGCATTAGATAACGACACGAAATAAAAGACACATACAGGAACTCGACTACGCCGTACGGGCGAGATGGTCCATCCGTCTCAATCTCTGTCATCTCCCCCTTCTATACCTCTTGGAAACCAGCTGAGGAGATCTAGACATTCTTCCCTCTCTACGGTTCAAGATTTGAAGTCCAAAACTTTCTATCTCCTTTCTTGAACCTGCACGCCATGTCTCTCCTTAATTTCCTATATATATGGCTCCCTCACCCATGGCAGCATCACACCTCCAAGCCTCCAGCCCTCGTCAATAGCAACCAGGCTGATAGTGTTATAGGCAAACTTCTCCTCTCCCTCCTTGGACATAGTGCTACGAAAAATTCGAAATGGGTATGCACAAGGGTATCCAAATCCTTCCTCTCTTGTTACTCTCTTGTCTCCTCCAACAGTACTGTTATGGAAATCCTCTAGAGGGAACGTCCTCCGGCTTCATTGCTGAGGCCTCCCCATTCGATGGTACTACCCACTCGACAGATCTCTCAGTAGTGATGAGCAGGGATGCAGGGATGGGCTATGGCCCCAGGAGATCTATTTTAGCGAGCCCGAGTAAAGTGGTGAACGTTAAGGATTTTGGTGGCAAGGGTGATGGATCATCAGATGATACTAAGGTAAATACCATGCAGCAAAACAGTTAAATAACGAGAGGAGAATTTCTGTAAGTCGCTATATCTATAATGTTTTGTTCATGTTATATTTGTCGTTTTAATCTTTGGATGGTGTTGTGTAGGCGTTTGCGAATGCCTGGAAGGCAGCTTGCTCTTCTTCCGCGGCTGTCACCCTGCTGGTCCCTGAGAACAAGGTTTACCTTGTTAAGCCAATTACATTCTCGGGTCCCTGCAAGTCAGACATCATAGTATCGGTAAGGGAAAGTTTTGATGGGATAAAACAAATGGTTTTCCTTCTCTTGACATGTCACATATAGCTCATTTCTGAATAAGCATGCATGGGTTTACGTACTTATTTGTTAACCTTCTTTAACAATAATGTCAGCTCAAAGGATCGATTCTGGCGTCCCCTAATCTATCCGATTGGGATGGGAAAGACCGCAGGCGCTGGGTCACGTTTGATGGTGTCAAAAATATGAGAGTTGAAGGTGGCGGGACCTTCAATGGCAATGGGCAGCCATGGTGGAAAAAATCATGCAAAGTCGACAAATCTCTTGTAAGAATTTCTTGAATTCGTACATATCTCTCTCAACCAATTATTACTAGAAATTTTGTCCGCCTATTCGGGGATGGGACTGATTTATCTTTAAAATTTTCATTTTTCAGCCTTGCAAAGCAGCACCCACGGTACGTCAAGAGCCCTTCTGATGGATTTAGAACAGTACTACAGAATTGAGTGACTAATTATTTAACCTTCTTTCAAACCAGGCTTTGACGTTCTACTCATGCAGCAGCTTGACGGTGAACAACCTCAAGTTCAAAGATAGCCAGAAGATGCACGTCTCCTTTGAGCGATGCACCAATGTCCGGGTCTCCAATTTGGTGATCACGGCACCAGGGACCAGTCCGAACACCGACGGAATTCACGTTACTCGCACAACAAACATACGTATCAACAACTGTGTTATTGGAACAGGTAACGGAGTTGTACCGGTAATGTGAAACCCTAATCTGTCTTTTTCAACCCCTCACATTAGCACGGCTAATGGGAGCTAGCTAGTGTAGTCTCAAAAGAAAAGAGCACGCCTCTGCCTTTCTGATTGTTATCTTTCAACCCAACATATTTCTTAACTGTGGTCTATTGCTGAAGGTGATGATTGCATCTCCATTGTTGGCGGCTCGCAATATGTCAATGCCACCAACATATTTTGTGGACCGGGACATGGAATCAGGTCTGAAGCACTAGCCCTAACATGCTTTAGAACATTTTACCGCCCCCACCTTCCCCCTCTAGTTCTCTCTTTCTCTGTGCATTAACAATAATTCTTTCCCCGGCCCTCTCTCTCCATGCTATGCCAGCATTGGAAGTCTAGGAGCTGGTGGCTCAGAAGACACGGTCTCTGATGTATTGGTGGACACGGCACAATTGGAAGGATCAACCAACGGAGTCCGGATCAAAACTTATCAGGTCAGACATTATAAAATTGCAAATTTAAACGGCCATTGCTCCTTCACGTTTAAAAACTGGTTGAAACCACAACATCCATTTAATAACCATCAACAAAATGTCTTCTTTCATGAAGGGAGGAAAAGGATATGCCAAGAAGATCAGCTTTAAGAACATCTTCATGAAGAATGTCAAGAATCCAATAATCATCGATCAAAATTACTGTGACTCTAGCAAGCCATGTAGCGAGCAGGTATATAATATATGACCTCTGAACTACAGCTATGAGCTTTCAACCCTTCATCCCTCTTCTTTCCATCGTTTTCGTCATCATATATATTGCCTGTTTGCAGAAGTCGGCCGTGGCAATAAGTGGGGTGACATACAAGAACATCACTGGGACGAGTGCAACTTCTGTGGCTATGGAGTTCGATTGTAGCAAGAGTGTTCCATGTCGTGGGATAGTGCTACAGGACATCAAGCTGACCTTAACAGGAGGGGGCTCTGCAAAGAGCACCTGTACGAATGTCAGCTTGTCCAAGTCTGGAACGGTTGTCCCATCGCCGTGCACCTCCTAAGGACCAGAGGTTGGGAAGAAAGTAGAAGTATAAATCCCACTAAGGATGTGTATGTGTGTACTTGTCTCACTAATTACCAGCAAAAATTAGAAAGGTTGTGTAGATATATACTCCTCTTGTTGATGTCATCATATGTTTGAATAAAATCGGCTTGGTACAGTAAGAAGGGCCGGCTTGTTGTATCCAATTTGTTGTTTAAAGATTGAGAAGATCACATACAATTTATCTTCTTTATAAATTAACCTCCTAAATTTCGGGGAATGTATAGAGTCTGCACTACTGTATCCATCCTGCAAACTATTGTAATCATTTGCCGTACCTAGATATATTGTTGCATTAAGGGTCCATTTGTTTTCATGTAAAATAATTAAGTTGCATAAAAGACTTTTCCTAAAGAGTGTTGCATATATAACGACTTATTTATCAATATTCTAGAATACTCTATTCAACTAAAATCTTAATTCATTGACCTCCCCTTTTCTTAATTTTGGCATT